>CM021102.1:540566204-540621527 GCA_007115665.2 Sequoiadendron giganteum | reverse complement strand
TGGGGGCAACTCTATGACATAAATGTCTTGAGGTATAGAGAAGTTTGGACATGTGTGCAATGTGAGACTCAGATTCTTGATAACTCCCACAGTATTAACAACAGTACCATCTAGGCAGACTACCCCCTTTTCTAATGGCTCATACTTAATCCCCAGCTTATCAACAACTTGTTTGGGCATTACAGAACTGCTAGCTCTCGAGTCAATTATACAATTATGAACCAAATGCTGACCAACAATTAAAGTTACATAAAAATGGGGTGGCTTGACTACATTAGTATGTTGTTCTTTCTTTTCTTGAGAATCATTGGTAAATACAACCTTAGAAGGTTTTTGGTTAGACACTTCATCAGATAAATAAAACTTTGACAATGTCTCATGCAACAAATCATTTTTCCCAAGAAGAGCTAAAGAATCCCACATAGAAACATTAACATTTGTTTTCTTCATATGATCTAAAATATTGAAATTTCCAGTACTAACCTTCTACTATCCTCTAGGAACAACAACATTCCCTTGTACTTGTGTTGGTTGGATCGGTGTTTTAGGTTGATCTTTGCCAACCACAGGTTGAGCTCTTGGAAAAACCTGAAAGTTTTGTGAAGAAGGCCTCACTTGGCCTTGTGAACTAGTAGATGGTTGATTTTTTCCCGAATCAACCTATTGCCTTAGGTCAACAGCCCTTTTCTTAGACCTTGTATTTGTTGCTACATGATCACTTGACTGATTTTGTGTATTATTGACCCCACAAAACTTTTCACCTTGCCAATTCAATAAGGTGACATCCGGATTTCCTTGTTCCACATGAGAATAATTTTGTTCATGAACCTCCTGTGATGAATCTCTTGGAACAATAGCATTGTTTTGTGCTATCAACGCTTGATTCAATATGCCATTAGAACAAGCGGACTGGTTATGTGGCTTATTACAAGGAAAACACCACTCGTAATTAGTTGTCATGTTATTTTTAAATGGTACCACTTCTTTGGAAGAACTAGGTGTATTGGGGTTATAGGGATGGAAAGGCCTTTGATTAAAATTCCTCCTTTGAACTTGAGGATTAGGTTGGTAAGGAGCTTGGTAAGGTGGCTGGTACTGCTACTTTTTCATGTTGACCAACTCATTACCAAAGGTCTGCAAATTCTTATGTATCTTTTCATTTTTCTCCTTAATGCTAATTAGTTCTTGGAATTGGCTGGGAACAACATGCTCTTGAGCTGAAACTTGGGTATTAAATGCTGGAAATGAAGGGACAATAGCTACAATAGGTGGTATTACAGGGACAGTTGGTTGTATATCAGAAAAATATGGCATTGGAGGTCTAGTTGATATCTTCCATGCTTGGATCAAGCTATTCTCGACCCTTACAGCAACATCAAATGTTGTTGGTAATGTATTCCCACCCATAGACTGTATCATGAGTGAAAGATCACTATTCAAATCTTTTAAATAAAATAAGAATGCATAATCATTAGAAGGCTTTACCAAGGATGGAATCCTATTCCAAGTCTTCTTGAAGCGATAGTTGAAGTCCACCATATGTTCATGTGGGGTTGTTTTGATGGTAGTGATCTCTGCTCCACCAATGAAAGATGATCTGACTTGTCCTTGAATTGCCTATTCAATTGCTCTCCCAACTGGTCCCATGTAGCAATTGAATTTATAGCAAGGCCTTTGAACCATTGGAAGGCTTTACCCTTGAAAGAAGTTGCCAAGAGCCTTACTGAAACATCTTTTTCAGTAATGTGATGCAATCCACACAATGAAGCCACATCTCTAATGTATTCTATGGTTGTTGTTTGATCCTCTCTAGTGAAAAATGGTAAGCTCTTAAGAGTTGTTGTTGGTATATCATTATGCTGGGCAAGATTCAAGGGGCTTCCTTGATCAAAAGAGATAAAGGGATGTTTCCTAGGTGGTGGTGGATGAGCCATAGTGACTATTGGAGGATTAGAACTACTAGGAACAATGGAACCTACTGGTATTTGATTTGTAGAGAGTGTAAAAAGAGGATTACTATAGGTTGCAACAATATTTTTTTCTTTTCTAACAACCCTAGTATTTCTTGATGGTAGCTCAGAATTCTCAACAGGCTCAACACTTTGTCTAGTTTGATAAGTTCTCATATGCCTATTCACTGAGACTGCTAAAACCAAAGCCATGGAATTGCCGAGTGTGAAAATTCTCCTTCTTGAAGGCTGGAAAATTTTTGCTCACACCATAACACTAGCAAAATGAAGCTCTTTTTTAACTGATGAAATCAGTTCAAGGTCCCATCGTGTGTGCCAAAACTATTGACACAGGGATTTTCACCCAATGACAAGATATAAACTCTTTAATCACATGCAACATGGGACTACTCTCAGGCTGTGGGTATCCTATGGAGAGAGTAGACCTCCAGATTTATGGGTTGGCTCCCTTGTAATGTATCTTTTAGAACTACTAATTCAAATGAGAAAAAGGAAAGAAGGATTTTGCAAAAATTGAAAAAAAAAACTATACTATGGGGTGATTCACCAACTAAAAATGATTTGTATTTGCTTCTAAACCTCACAAAATAGCTCAACAAATGAAGTTGTAAGCATTCACTACTCAGTTTAATATGTTTTGCATAGATTAATTTCAAAGGTTTCTATGATTGAAGTTTTCTTGAAAGAAAATAGTTATTTTTTCATGACAAACATTCAACAAAGAGAAGAAACACATTCAATGACCTGCACAATAGCATGTTGCATTTGAACAATTCACTGAAGGAATAAGATAAAATGAAGGACTTCATAGAAATCACAATATTTCAATTTAAACACTTACATACAATACTTGAGCAAAGACAGATCTAAGAAGGAAATAAACTTCTTTATTGAAAATCAGGAGATATTTGCATTACAAATCTGTAAAATGTATTACAAGTACTAAAAAAAACTCATAAGCAATGAGTTACAAAGTATGTATGTTGTTGCAACAACAATGAACAAAACTCAGAACTAGAGACAGAATGAGAAAAGAATAAGACTTATACAAAAGGCTCCAAGAATTCAAATTTTGAATTTTGGCTCCAATCGCTTGATTTGTTGTCAAACTCCAACCTCTCCCTCAAATTAAGCATGTGACTGAGATAAAACTCCTCCAATTATGTATAAGGAGTTTTGAATCTAATAACAACTCAAAGGGTCATGAAAAACTAAAAACCCCTCCAAAATAGGGTTGTAATTGAAAGAAACAATGATTTCAATGCCTTAATTACTCCTTGACTAAAACTCCACCCATTTGGACTCTTGATCGAAGATAAACTACCAATTAAGTAACCAAATCACCTATTTTTTCTCCACATGTTTTTCAATCTCTTCAAACAACCCTAGATGTACTCAAAGTCAAAACTCCACTCATAACTCCAAACATATTTATATCCCTATTGCCATATGTTGAAAGCTTCCACCTTATTTTGTATTTAAACATAACATAAATTAAATAGTTTATAATCTACCACTTGAATAAATTTTTTTACAATTCTTAAAATAAAATGCAAAAATAAAGGGCCATGGGTCGGCCATATGAGAAATAATGCATAAGTCAAAAGACTTAGCATATTACAAGGTAAAAGAGAAAATGACCACGCCATATTAGTTCATCTTTGCAACAGAAAAAAAATGAAAAGGCAAAGATGCCTTTCACCTATTAGAAAAAGCTAGGGTTAAAACCCTAAAACAAAAGTCAAGCCAAAACTTGACAAAGCATTTCATTACATCGAGCCAAAGTGAAAAACACGGCACCGCCATAGGGTTTTGTTGATATGTTTTTTATGCACTTCTCAACATAGGTAATGCATAGGTGCATCACCTCTCTTGAAAGACAATCTTCCACAATCAAATTACAAAACAATGTCCCAAGGTCTCTAATGTCAAGTCTTGACTTGCATGGAATGTCTCAGTTGATGTTGATGTGATCAATGTTGGTAATCATAGGGCATAATTACGTGGACAAAGATGGAGGAGAATTGGATCTGCGAATAGAGTACTTCAGATAGGAAATTACTACACTTTTTTTGAAGGTTCAAAAAGCAGTTTGGGACTCTATTTCAGTCTTAAGTTTTGGCTTTACAATGTGGAATGAACCTTAGAATAGGTCACTTCTTAAAAAAAAAAAGGGGGGGGAAGGGAGAGAGCGAGTTCCTGGACCTACAACTACCGATGAATAGTGATCATGGAGGTTTCTGTTGTGGACAGTTTTCTTAAACTAGAATTTCACTTAATCAGAAATTTCACAATGCCATGAAATCTATGCTATCTTCTAGGGACTACAGATATTTCATCATTCATTCGCCATATATATGTATGAACAAAGATAAAGTTTATAGAGCAGTTGTAAAATCAGAGTCCAGACTAACTTTACACAGCCATCTACCAGCAGCAAATGACTAAAAGTATGGACAAGAAAAGCATACACACAGCAGGAATCTTCACAACCAAGGACAACATTACTAAATCTACCAAGGATAGCTAAAAGGAAACTAGAACAGAAAATTAAATCAAACTAAAATCTTAACTTATGAGAGAAGAATCATGAAACATGAGAAGAAATCCAGAAATTCACCAAGGTCAATGTATTTCTATTGCAATTTCTGCAGCATGTCTTTACAACAACTCAACTCTCTTGAAATGAGAGGAGGAGAACCCTATTTATAGTTTTCAAAAATCAAAATGAGTGGCCAAGATTCGCCTTACACCAGGGTTTCACCTACCCCCAAATATATTACATTTTTAAAATACACTTTGTCCATATCCCTGTTTTGTCTTCTAGTGGCGGCATTGTAGCATTTTCGTCTTCTTGTTGATTGCTCTTTGCCATAGCTATTCCTTTAGGAATTCTTCATCAATAACAGGGTTGCCTTCCTGCTTCTTCGAAGCTACATACTCCATGAATTTCAAGACCACCGATCAGAACTTGTCGACCTCAATGATGTCGGATCTCAGCACTTGGTAGTTCCATTCCTTGGAATTGTTACCTCATTTGGTTTTTGTCTTCCTTGCCTCGGGGAGTTTTGGTAATTCTTTTTCCTTTGTCCTTGGCTTCTCCCGAAATTTTTGCACCAAATTCCATAAATCTTGCATAGAGAGACAGGAGTTAGCAAAATTAAACATGAGGATGTAGCCTCAAACAAACTCCTGCAATTCAAGGTTAGATCCACAATTGTCATTCAAGAAAAGTCTAACACTTGATTAAAATAACACTGCAAGGCAAACAGGTGACCCGGACCCCAAGGGCCAAACTTCTCCTACCATAATGTTGTTTTGAAAGAGAAAACAGGGCAAAGAGTCCCAAATGATTTCCCCCAGTCTTGGATTTTCTTAATAAAGGCTTCATGCGGGAGAAGGTCAATTTTAAGCACATGGGTCAAAATCCATTTTCAATTTGGAGGTCATTTGAGTCATTGTTTAAGCATTCGGGCCTGAGCTGCAGGAAAGTTGTCAAGGGTCGGTTGTTTGAAACAGTGTTGGGCAAACGACATTCTGGAAGCAGGGTTCTAGAGTTCGGGCTGCAGGGGTTGGGAAGCCGTTTAGGGATAGTTGCGTGGAACGGAGAAGCACGGATAGAAGTATGGGATGGGCTTCCCAGAAGATCAGACCCGAGGTGGGTTCATCTGTTTGTCCAAGACTTTGAAGGAAAACCGAGGTTCGGGGCTCGGTGTCCGGAAAGGTGGAAAAATTCAGCCGTTTGGGATGACGAAAGCAAGACGGAGTTCTGAGGATGGAAGTTTGGAGGCCGGAGTCTGAGCGAGGTTTGGACCTTAACTTCTTTGTTTAAAACCTATAGAGCGAAAGGGCGATCGAGGCCTGGGAGCTGGGAAGATGTCTCGAGGCGGCCGTATGGAATGGCGGAGCGGTAACGATGGTCCGACGATAGAAGTTCAGAGGCCAGAGTCCGAAGACAACTTCGAAGTTCAATTTTTGTCATAAGTTCCAAGCGGATTTTGCAAGCCTAGGGTCCAAGGTCTAGGAGGACGGAACGAAACTACCGTTGAGAAATGATGAAATGGACAGGGAACTCTGAGGTATGGAACCCGGGAGGAGCTTTGTCGTTGGAGCAATTTTAGCTAAGTTTATGCCACGGCCAGAGAGAGGCTCAGGCCTGAGAGGTGTGGTCGCCTGCCTCGAAGAACAATGACGAGACGGCCGAGTTTCGATTTTCGACTTGAACCTCCTATGGGTTGATTTTCGATTTTCAAACTTGTGGGGACTTGGATGAGACGTTATTCTACCAGATTCCTAGTCTTGTTCCCCTTGTTTCTTAGTTTTGATTTACATAGCTTTAGAAAAGGAAATGACAGTCGGACGGCGATCCTACCTCGAGGGCCTGAAGAAGTAGAATGTTGAATCCTTGAAGAATGACAAAGTTGAAGCCCAGGCGTGGAGGTGGAGATTGTTGGGGTCGCATTGTGCTCTTTAGTTCTTCCTGACATGTGAAAATGATGGGCTGAAACTCGTTTAAATAGCCCCTAAGTGCAATTAATACCCCTTAATGAATGGAGGTACGGCAGCAGGAGAATCGGAGCCCGAGGGTCGAAAGGACATCGAAGCATAGCCGTTTCAATTTTGACAAGTGATGCAGACGACCAGGGAAGCACCGGGGTCCAAGTTCCAAGAGGACACCAACCGTCGACCATTCGGAACAGTGAAGCCATAAGGGAAACGCGAGGGTCCGAGCCCGGAGGGTCCCACGGATGCCAAAAAGGCATACTGATAGAGAAAACCCGAAAGGGCTTAAGACTTAGCAACTTTCAGAGGGTCAAAATAGGGTCAACCTAAAATGAGACTTTGGAGAACGTGTTGACCATCAAGGACACCAAAATGGGGGCACGTAAAACGAGGAAAAAGCAAAAAAGAACTCGACAAAGCGAAAGGAAAGAGAGGGTCCCCGTTTTGAATGGGGCGTGTGTGTTATAGGCACAACAGGTTTCAATGAGCCTTCACTTGGAACTTTGAGGTGAAATCTGTAGTTACAGAGGCATAAGACCATATAGACCATCAAGGAGACTCTAGGTAAGTCATTATTGAGATCATTCTACTATTTCTAGACTTTTACGAAGAAAGAAAAGAGCTTGAGCCTGAGCGAAAATCTATTAAATATTTCAAATGCTTTGATTATTTACTTTCCACAGTCATTGTGTTCAGTTTCCACAAAAGATTCGATGCATTTTTGCTAAAACAACAGCTAGGGTTTGTAAAAAGAAAAGAAAAAAGCTCCATGTATACACAGGCCGTAGGTTTTCAAAGCTTCACTTTTTCCCTCTATTGATTTCATGTAGAAAAAATGCTCATTCGAGCTCATATGCAAAAAGGAGATAGATATATTTATGTCCTCTGTGAATTTTTACTTTGCATATTCTTCGATGGACACAACTATGCATCATTTGTTTTTCCAAGTTTCAAAATACAAGCCTAGGGTTAATGTTGTTCAATTTTTCCAAAACCCTGACAACATGTCATGCCATTTTTCTATGTATGCATTGTAGTTTCATTCCAACCCTTCTAAAAAATGCAGTTTCATGAATTAATTTATGAGATCTTTGTACATACTTATGTACCTCTATATATTGTAGATTGAAACAAAATAAGCCCAAGGACTTTGATATTATCTTTTCTCATACCTTGCATTGAAAGTAAAATGAAAGGCACTACCTCATCATTCTTTTGTTTCTTACTACACTTGCATCCTTGAAAGGGTTAGATTTTTCCTTTTAGCACTGTATCCTCTTTATAGCACTCACTTGAAATAATGATAACATCTGTAGCAACAGGTGACCTTGTATCATACTTATTCATTTTGTGAGATCTTCCTAGCTTAAACATTTACTTTCTTACTGGAACTCCTTCGATGTGAATAAGCCATCATGGATTCAACCTTTATATACTCATTGTTTAAACTGGAAGTTTATTTTATGCATAAGATCATACTTATTTTACAGTGTTGACTATCTCAGAAGATCAATCACTATATATGCTCATTCATGTCGGAGGACTGTCTTATATTGTTTGATCTAGAACTCTTGCATGTATCAATGTCACTAACTGCATTTTCTAAAGATGATTGCTCACTGTGATTACTGTAAAAGGATCTAGATTTTATACACGTAGCTTGTCTTTGCTCTATTATTATTATTATTTAAGCATCTGTCATTGAATACCACTGTTCCATTTAGCTTATGTAGTCACTTCTTGAAGAAAAGCTTCGTGAACTTAATATGTATGCCTGTTCACTATCACTTCATGATCAAGTGCTTCTTTTGTACTCTTCTTTGTTGCTCTTTAATTGAATTCACTCTACACATGATATCCATAATCTTCAAAAAGTTGTATAGATCACTTTGATTACTTTTTCTTCATACTACTTATGTCATTATTATGAGTTGGCCTCAACCATTGTGGGAGCCACATTTTCCACCACTCATGTTGTAAATAGATGAAATAGTAACAAGACTTGACCTGTATTTGCACAAGAAGCAAGCAAGTTAGAAAAAATAGTGAATTTGTTGATTTTCTCATTTGATTTGGCACTTTTGTACTTAAATCTTTGATAATGACTAAGTTGATTTAATTTGATAATGGTTGCAAATTATATGTCTACTAATGAAACATGTAGCTGGATTTCATGCCCTGAGCTCTAATAAAATATCTCAATTTACTACAGGTGCATCTAGAACTCGGGAACAAGAGGAGTTGAAGACACTGAAGATCAAGTTGAAGACTAAAGAGTCAACCCTACATCAGCCCTTAAGGCAATGATGGACATGACCTCCTCTTATGTATTTTTTCCTTTAATTTATCTTCATATGTATGGTTTACATTCATTGTTGAATTAAATCAACCTAGTCATTCTCACGGCTTGTGTGGGGATTACAGAAACATTGCTTTTAATAAATCGACTATTTCATAATATTTAATGACTTGTGTATTCATTTGAACTTGTTTTCAATTACACAATATGAAATAACTAAATAGGATTGTTTGAAGCACATGTTTTGTAATCAAGATGAATGATAATTTCTACATACCTTGCTCCAAAATTGCAATTCTTTTATGATAAACAACAGTAACATAAATTGCATAGAATAGTTCAAGTTCACATAACATCCTCTGAATGTTTGTTTTCCAAATGAAGTATGTTTGTTGCTTTGTTCAGATTGTTCAACAGTTTCACTATTACTGCTGCATAATTTTGATAAATCAATTCTTAGAAAACCCCTCATTCAGAAAGAAAAGGTTCATTGGATAGTCTATGCATCAAAAAATTTATACCCCACCAAATAATTGCCCATTAAAACTTCACTAATTTAAGTGGGAAGCTAAAAATTACTAACAATGATGTAAGGGGAAATAAAGAAGGATCATTGTGACTCACTTATTTTGAATTTATTCATTGTTTGTGAACACTGGGGTTTTGGATGTAATGTTAATGTTTATGCATAAGTCTTTGAGCTTAAATAAATGTATGGAGTTTCTTTCCTTTGTGAAATGGATGCTTCTTTATGTTACATTCATTCTCTTTGGAATTGAGTGAGGTTTTATTTGATGATCATTTAATCTGTTGTTGGTACTCTAATCATTGTGTCGAAGTATTAGTAACATTTATTCCGAGTCTTTATGAACCAATGGTAGTTATGCCTTTTTATTTCTAGTCAAAAGTATATCCTTAAAAACTAATTATATTATTTGAGGGAGTTGTACCTCGTTAACATTCAAAGGAAGATCGCCAATGAAATGGTGACCTCTCCAACTATTCATTGCTTATTTGTCTTTATTATGGGCGATAAAGAGTCATGCTAAAGTAAATTTCACAAAGACAAATCTGTCAACCAACAAGAAGCTAGGTCACCTAAATTAATTCTTCAACAAGAGAGAGCAACACACAACAATTGAAAACCAAAGAAAAAGATGCAAAAATGAATATTGGTGCATTCATTTATTAATTACAAATAAAAAATATAAGAAGATATACAACTAAATTTTTCGAAAATAGGCAAAGTGGAAAAAATCTCATGACTTGTGTCACAAGTTTCACAAACTAAAAATAGGAAAATAACTTCCTAAAAAAGACTCCCTTAAACTTATGATATTGTGTGAATATAATTTCACATTAACAATTCATATTGAGTTTACACCAAATCCCTTCCTCTCTTCAAAAAGTAAACTTCACAATTAATATTCTTCAATATTGTTAGCACCTAGTGTACACGCAATAAAAAATAAAATAAAATAAAAATTCTCATATAAATCACCATTTCTAAGTGAGAAGCTAGTTTAAGATGATGAAAATCCTCTAGCCTTCAATACCTCCAATCTCCAATATACTCTTGTCACATTTTATTCCCTTGATCTTACATGTGATTGTTTGGAAGCCCTTTAAGGAGTAACATGGGTGGCCTCAAAAGTATAAGCATACGATGACATGATAAAATTTATATTTTTCAGATGTCAATTTCAACCGATAATACACCATCTACAAAGATATCCTTATTTATCTTAAAATAAAAGCTTATTTCATAAAAATAAGGTATAAGATTTTATCCTCTTACCACTCAATTTCCACTTAAAAACTATACCAACCAATCCAACTATTACTTTTAATTATGAAACTAACAAACTTTATCTTAAACTTCTTTGAAAAATAGGATATAACTAACAAATTTTCAAACAAATCATCAAAAAATGGTTTTAATATAACCATATGCTTGTCCAAAATACTTCCAGCTCTTCCTATCGTCTATCCTCAACTTCTATGTAACCTCCTAATTCAATAGGATTAATTAATATTTAATTTTGTGATTGTCTTTATTAATATTGCATGCTTTCCAATCTATATCCACACACACCACTACATAGTTCATAGGCAAATCCTTGTACTTGTTGGACTCCTTCAAACAAACTTTCAATTTTTATTACATCAACAAGATTAATTAAAAATGTGTATTCTTTGAAATTATCATCTTTATTATTTTTAGCTTCTGATTAGTAGGGAAAACTTTACAATTGTGTAATTTTGACTTTCAATTTTGATAACCAGTCATAATTTCTATGCATTGTCAATTTGAAAGTGTTGAAACAAACAATAGCAGCACTCTTTTTTTTATTTGCCAAACTAAATTGTATTCACAAGTTTGCTGAGACAATGTAAATGGAGAAGAGCAACAGTTTATTTATCTCCTTTCTTATGCATTCACTTCTATTTTGTTTTTCACAAGCTCAAAATGTACTTTGCTTTGATATGATGTTGAAAAATAAAAGACACATATATTGCTGAAAATCTGACTCATAATGTGCACTACAAAATATATAAAATATTTTTATTAATAATTTCATAATAATAAAGTATTGTACAAGTACTTATCTATAAGCATTGCACTACCATAATTTCTCCTAATAGAAACTAGCTCCCAACTAATAAATATTTGAATACTAACACAAGTCACTGAAATGATTTCATTAAAATAGAAACCTTAATTTTTCCAACAAATGATGCTGAAAATGTTGATTCAATTTTACTATCAATAACCTTTAATCTCCAAAATATACTGTAGTTACTGTCTGAAAATACAATTTTACTAACACAATAATTTTATTATTAAATTTATCTCACCAATTTATTGTAAATTGTAGTCAATGTACAGACAATTTACCATAAAAGCCACCCCAACAGAAAGGGAACCTATGAAATGCCCAACATGTAGAGGCCTCAAATGCTTTGACACTTACATGATCCGATCTTTCTGCTGCTCTTCTGCAAAAACTATATAAGTTTGTCCAATCAACCTTTGTTTTTTTCATTTAAAAAGAGAAACTAATTTGCAGTTAATAGCACTGAGCTGCATGTACAAGTACCTGTAGCAAATAACCATTGTCAAGATTGTCTAAATGTTTTGGCTTTTCAGGTAGCTGAAGGCCCACTCCCACTTACTTCCAATTTGTTTGCTGAACAAACCAATAAGAAGTAAGGACTCAATAGTCCAACTTGAGAGAAAAAGATAAACAGAAACAAAGTTTGCCCACGAATTACCATACACTGCAGAGATTACAGAAATGGATATTATGACATGTTTTACAGCAGCCATTTCACAGTGCTGGGAGATATAGGGTATACATTTTACACGCCATCAACCTTTCTACAGGGATAAATAAGGTGATGGTCCCATGCAGTAATTATAAAACAAATTTGAGTGCTGTTTTCCATATATTGGAAAAAAAATGAGTGAAAATAGTCACATCAGTGAGATTATAATTCGAAAGATAAAACAAACACATTATAATTTGAAAAATAAAACACAATTATGAAAGACTGCCAAACAGTTAGAACAGTAACACAGATGGACGAGGTGGATATTTTGTAGGAATAGTTAATAGTAAAATTTTACGTAAGAATGTTTAAATGGAGACAGGTAAGGATGTCCATCTAAGTTATTGTAAATGGAGATTAGGTGCGTTCACATGGGGAGGCTTCGAGATCTATTTTGAAGGAGCAGATGGTCCATAAAGCAAGAAAAAACCTATGCTACAGGATCAATTAGAAAAAAATTCTCAAGAATAGCAACCCCTACTTTTTAGAGTGAAAATTTAAGCCAGTGAAAATTCTCAATTGTAAATGGAGATTAGGTGCGTTCACATGGGGAGGCTTCAAGATCTATTTTGAAGGAGCAGATGGTCCATAAAGCAAGAAAAAACGTATGCTACAGGATCAATTAGAAAACAATTAGAAAACAATTCTCAAGAATAGCAACCCCTACTTTTTAGAGTGAAAATTTAAGCCAGTGCACATGGGGTGGGGCTAGAAATTGCAATACCAGCTTAAGTTTTTTTTTTTGTCACTTGTCCATCATATATAATTTTTAAAACAACGCAATTATTAAAGACTGAAACTATCAGAACAGTAGAACAGATGGATTAGGTGGATATTTTGTAGGAATAGTTAATAATAAAATTTTAAGTAAAAATGTTGACAGGTAAGGATGTCCATCTAAGTTATTATAAATGGAGACTAGGTGCGTTCTTATGGGAAGGCTTCAAGATCTATTTTGAAAGGCGGTCCATGAATCAAAAAAAAAAAATGCTACAGAATTAATTAGAAACTTTTTCTAAACAATAGTAACCCCTACTTTTTAGTTTGGAAGTTTAAGCCCATGCACATGGGGTAGGGCTAGAAATTGCCGTACCAACATTCATAAATTTAAAAGCTTAAATCTTTAAACTTAAATTATGCTACAAAATTCATACAACTACATACTTCAAAATTCATAAGACTACCCACTTCAAAATAATCTTAAAAAATTTCAAACACACCTTTTAAGAAGCCCCTCCTCCATGGGACCGCTTCCTAAGCAACTAATGAGCCTCTATACTGCTGAAGCTAGAAGCTAGAGGCCTTGTCACTTATTCGAGAGTGTTTTAAGTATGAACTCTCCCCCAAGATGCACCAAGCTTAAGCGCCTTTGGCATGTTGACTACAATCGAGACCCAGAACATCCCATGTGCTCTGATCTGAGGCGCCCAATCACTCATTTGGCCCCTGTATCATTGTTCTTTCTGAAGCATACATTTATAACCTCCAACAAGAAACCCAGTCAGCTGGTACCTATATCACTCTTCAATTTGGAATGCACATCACTTCCAATATAAATTCCAACTGACTTTTGCTAGTGCCTGTGGAAGTACTGATGCTTGCTTCACCTGGTTAAAGTCCACGTGAAAAAGGCTTGACACTGACTTAGCTGATCTACTGCTCGTACAGTTACATCCAAGGAATTACAAATTCTTGAGAGTATGCAGTTAAAAAGGAAATTCCCTGAGATAAAGTCCTTGAGAAATGTATCTTAAAAAGTTTAATTTCGAAAACCGAATGGAATACAGTATAAAGACCAGGATATTTCCGATGAAAATGATGGCCAAGACTCGACTAGGAATCCTTTTAACTGTATCTTCAAATACACATATGCTGGAAGCTTTGAAATTGCAAATTTCCCCCGTGTAGTTTTGAATGGAGTATCTTCAAAAGCGCATTTGTCAGACGCTTTGAAATTGCAAATTGCAAATTTCCCTTGATTATAAACAAAATGACATATCCACAAGATCATGCATAGAAGGCAGAAGTAAGAATTGAAATTATAAAGCGCCATAAAACCAAAAATGGTCAAATTTTTACTGTAAATCTTGATTAATGACAAAGAACAGGACGGTTTTTTCACTGCAAAAATTGCAATTTTCACCACTCGTCTGAATCGCGATAAATCGTAACTCTGACTGATTTATTGACACGTTAGAGTGTTTTTGGCGTGTCAGCCATTTTTTCCAACAAAAAATGCTTTTGTAACATTTTTTTAATATTTTCCAAAAACCCTGACTCTGACCCTTTTTTCCCTGTTTTTCTGATAACCCTAATCTCAACCTTTTTGTTTTCCCGTTTTTCTGAAAACCCTAACCTAAAACCAATTTTTTCCCGATTAATGGCAATTTTTTGAAAAAATATTTACCTTTTGCTTTGCCAATTTATTCACAATAATGCTTTTTGCTGCTATTATATAATCTATTCCACCAGATCACAGTTCCATTAATTGTTCATTTTGTTATAGATAAAAATCCACACCCCAGAATAAACAGATCTTAATTGTCTCAATTATTTAATTATTGATTGTATGGGGCAAATAAGGTATGCTACCCAATGAAAATGCATCCACTCTCCTGTGCATGTGAACCAACAAACGGTGTACTCTCATTTCTTCCGGAAATTAATTCTTCTTTGGACTAATCCATTTTTCGTCCCTTACAAACGGCGATATCAGACATAATATGTAATCAATTAAGTATACATGTCTCTTTCTAAAATAGAACAATTCAATAGTGTGGTTTGTCAAAGAAAGTAGGCGGGAAGGGAAAGGAAAACCAGTAAGACTTTAACATCTATCATATTTCCCTATCATACGATTTGCCAAGGAAGTTAGCAGACAATGCAAAAAAGAGACTTTAATGTCTCTCCCAAATCCCTATCAGACTATTTTAAGTCGAGAGAGAGAGAAAGAGAAACTTTAATGCCTAACAAAAACACATTACATCAGATGTGAAACTGCCAGTCAAAAGAAAAATGCTAAGTAGTGACATCCACTAAGACAAAGTCAGGGTCGCGGGTCCCAAACCAAAAGAACAAAATAATTATAATATCTCCCATCACAAATCACATTTGAGCCAAATCTATCATTGCAATTTTTTGGAACATCTCAGCCAGAATATATTTTCCCAAATCTCCATCCAATCCTAAATGATCAGGAGAAAGCATAACATAATTTAACGCAAAATTTCCTTGGGCTTGTTTCAAAAGCTTAATAACGTTAATGAGTTATATTAGCAGCACCAGATATTCCATTGGAATTGTCAGATCTCTTATTAAGAGTGTTATCTCAAGTTTCTGGGACGGGACAGCAGGGGATAACGGTACAAGTTCTCAAGTTTTTGATTTTTCAAGTCAATTTTGGAGATGGTTAGGGGACGGTTATATAAAATATAGGAAAATTTTAAATATATAGAGAAATTTTAAATATTCATATGAAAACATGGTTAAAGCTTGCATATATACATTATAGAAACTTAGCATATAACATTTGTGTTAAGAATTCATTGTCAATACCCAATATGCATTCAGAATTGAGAATTCATTGTGTCAATATGCATGTGATATTAAACAATAACATACAAGTTATAAACATATAACAAAATGCCCAAAGGCTACATTGCTTCCATATAATTATTTTTCTAATTATGATATGAAAATCAAAATAAAAAACACATAGTACACTGCTGCTGTCTCCTGTCCCCAAAACCAGAACGGGGATGATGGATTTAAACCCATAGACACGTCCTCAGATAACACTGCTTATTAACTATGCAATGTGATTTCATTATCTCAGATGTTATTTAAAGAATTCAAGTTTTAAATAACAAACCATGGTGAGAATGCCCTTGATTCTCATTGCAAGAACAAATTAATTTTTCTTGGGCTCTTGTGAAAGTGATATTAGAAAGCCACAATTACTGAAACATGTTTAGTGGATTCAATGATATTGTTCAAAATGTTTGGCAAACAACCATTTACAAGGGAAAACATCTTTTTGCAATAGGCAGCCCATCTCCAAAGATAATTATGCTATTTGGAAAATATGTCTGAATAATTTTTACAGTATTTTTAGAGTCTTTTAGTGACCCTTTAAAGTCAGAACAATCATAGCCGGCCACTAATCTGTTATAGATCCCATACAAATCAAGACTTACAAATAGGGTATAAAAAAATCCACCCACATCAAGTTCCTCCAGACCATTGGGACCTCATATAATGATAACATGTCAAACATTTATGCCCAAGGGGGAGGAAACATACTGCACAAACTACTAATGACCTGAAAAAAAGAAAAAGCTTTCACAACTTTGAGAAATGCCAAGCCTGCTTAGCAAACATATAAAAATCAAAGCTGCATGCGGAGCTATTATTTGCTGATGCATGCGTCAGTCTTCCCAACTTCCTCCCGTATAAGGTTAGTTCTGTAAGCAAGAAGAGTTACATGTCTCAGATATAGTACACTGCTTCCTAAAACCACTCAACGTGTCTTGGCCATACTAACATCGAGATATATAAAAAGAGCTTCTGCATTCAAAGTATAAACATTTACCAGCCCTGAGACACAGCCTGTGAAGGTTTATACTATGTATGCGATTTCTTAGGCATTCTGAAGCAGGTTACGTTGGCTTGAAAGATAACTTGTATTTTGGGAAACATTAGTAATGTTGTCTCAATTAATTGCTCGTGTAAATGGAAGGGTTCATTACAGATGAAAAAGGTCATTCAGACTTCTACTCTCCAAATGATGTTATCTGCTTAAAAAGGCCATTCAGACTTCTACTCTCCAAATGATGTTATCTGCTTTTTCTTGAGGTTTCTCCAATGCAGCTACCTTATTGCGGTTGCTTCCAGCCATGGATTTGCCTCTTTCTTCTCGAGGCAACTCGCTGGCTTCACTGACAGAACCACACATGATGTCCGCAGGAGGGATAAAGCAATCCATGGACAATCCAGGAACATTGAATTCTACTTCTTCTATAGTCCAAGCTTCCTCCATACGAGTTTTGGTGTGGCTCATTGCAGTTTCTCCAAATCTAAAGAGTGTAACAATAGACCGACCTGAATGGGCAATCATCATTCCATCCACAGATCTGTAATCTTCAAGAAATGAATTTATGGTGGTCTCCCAATAAACAGCATCGCTTCCAGTAGATTGAATTCGTGTGAGATGAGAATCCTCCATAAGGACAAGAAGTCCAGTTCTCTGACTAAAATAGCCAAAGAGAACATGTCTTATTATCTCAGCAGGGCCATCACTTCTGGCCTTCAAGGTTGAAGGATCTGCACAAAGCTTCAGAATAAAACAGTCTTCTCCATTGATTTGCTTCTCCCCAATACATCTCGCATCAGCAAACATGCTTGCAGTGGTTCTTGGATCCAAGCCCTGAACAAAATACTAAATTTTAGCACTTGGATATTACAAGTAATCAACGAATCTAACAAATCTGACTTTTGGACAAATGAAGACTAGTAAACAATACTGAACACAAGGATCATACAAAGTGGACGACTCTTTTTACAAATTTAACTATTTAATAGGCAAAAATAGAATATTTGCAATCTATCAAAACCCGATGTGCCCGAACCGCAAGCAATCAAAAGAGTGGATTTAGCACCAAAATCATAATTAATAATGAGTTGTATCACACCCTGAGCCATTAAAATTCCATACCAGCACATTGACATTGTAGAAACTACTAAATCTATCAAAATATGAGAGAAATATGCTATTTCAGCCCTTAGCCCAGTAATTGCATTATCTCTTCAAAATCTACTAATGCAAACTTTCGTATCAGATTCTAATTCTACAGTAATGCATGCACTTTCCCAACTTTCCAATAATGACAGATATGGATAACGAAAGAAAGACGAGGCCAAACTTTAAACCTGAAGAGCTCTACGCAAAGGCCTGACAGGCCCTTTTGCCGCATGGGCACCAAGCCATGGTGTGTGTCTCCAAACTATCTTTCCATTGCTTCCTGCATGAACTTTGCTGCCTCCAACTGCTAGCTCTACATACCACATATCAGGCATCATCTGCCATAGTACAAATCCACCAGTCTCAGCAGCTTTGGAAGCATTTTTATTCTTCATCAATTTTGTGGCTGTTTCATATTCACATGCCAACATCTTCACTTTTCCCATAGCATAGGCATTTCTAATAGAACTTTGAAACTTCGCACCTCCTGAGGCTGCTATGTATTGCTGTAGAATATATTGAGCAGAGGAGGACTCCTGCCAAAAAGCAATTACTTCTTTCAGTGAAAATCACCCATCTTCATGCTTATCAGAAGATATAAAATTTCATTTGCATAACAGAGACGTTTGGAGTCGGAAACTGAAACCCATCTCTAAGTCTAAATTTAACAAAATCCAAAGCCAACGTAATCTTCCGATATATCAATAACAATTCTTCGAATGTTAGAACTACACTCCACGAATTCATTCAAACTGTGTATTAAAAATTAGCCTAGTTCCCAAATTTTTAATCGTACACATCCGATCCTTTTTTTCCTTTCAACGGTAGACTTCAAACACCAACTTACATTATCCCGTAATCATATTTTTCACTTAGAGCACCAAACAAATCCGTGCTTTCCCCATTGATGAATAGAAAAAACATATTGAATGTCGTAAATGGTGCGATTTTGGACCATTTTCAGAAAACACAACGAAACAAGAAAAGAAGAAAAACAGCCGAAATGGAGATAAAGAAAGCTTTCTTACAATGGGAATGTTCTTGATGCTGAGATGAGGAAGAGGATCACTGCTAACACGAACAGGAGCAAGAGGAGCACCCAAAACACCTAGAAGGAGCTGAAGATCAGACCGCTTGTAGCCAGACACAGAGGGTGCTCTGGAAAGTTGCCCTCTCATCCAATTATGCAAACCACTCCATCCTTCTTTTTTTCCTTCACCCTCAAAGCCTTCAGTATTAGGTCCTTCCATAAGAGGAGCTAGGGTCTCTCCAACCGGTCTCAGGCTTCCAGACCTTGCCATCAGTTGGTCATTCTGAGGCTGTGATTGCTGCTTGTTCCGCCTGAGTAGTCTCAGGGGAGATACACTTCTGCTGTTCGGACTATTTGATCTAGATTTGCCTGGGGACAGGCCTCTAACTACCTCTGAGAAAAAGCTATGTTTCTTCTCCATCTTTATTTTATTCCAAACAAAAGGTAGTTCCAGTAGGAAATGTGTCTGCCTGCTCCTTCAAAAAATAGGATGTTCAATCATAAAGTCTCGCAAATGCTTTGCATTCATTGGGCACAAGCAAGAAAGCACCGAGCTTTGACCGCTGGAGATAGAACAAACCAGCCATCTTCATTGGCTTACTTCCGTAGTTAACTTCCCGTCTTTGTTTGAAACCATTGTTTGACAAGGTCTTGGTCTCCAAATGGTATTTAAACACGTCTCTGCTTCTTGCTCAGCAAAAGATCGGACTGATTCTACCCAAACCCTGCTTGAGAATGCAACTATTCAATGTTAATATATTTTCCCTCAAAGATCTTGTGACCCAAGAAATATTTTTCCAAAATGGGGTTTCCTTGTCTTCACCCAGCAACATCCCTAATACAACCAAATAGTATGCATGTGCTAGGAAACAATAGCAAGCGTGCCCATTTGCAAGATATCGTCACAGGATAGTGTCTACCAGTGAATATTTTTCATGACACTACATTACAGTCATATGGCACAATCCCCATTACAGCTTAAGAGAATCCAATAAGATGGCCCCCCAAAGATACAGTGAAATGGGCCAATGGCTCGGATATTAGCAGAAAGGACACAGGTCACAAACCCATTGGATACTGAGGCAGCTGTGAATGGAAATGGGTGAATAGGAAACGGGTTTGTCCTCTTTGTAAGATTGTCGTGATCAATGGCAGAAAGCAAGTGTACTCACAGTGATTTATCTTAGTTAACACCAACTTACCCAAGTGAGTGCTGCAAACACAAAAGTGGCTGACCGGGACAAAACATCCCAACAAGCTTCTATCGAGATTTTTCAAGTGGGTAGTGGGTAAAAGTTCTGAAAAGTTGCATTTTGCTTAGTTTCGCTTTGAATGACAGGCCATGGAATGGGGGTTTGAACAGGACGACTGGATAGATGCTGCTTGTTGCTGTAATCTTTTCTTCTCAAACCCCACAAATGCAGAGCGAGGTTGAGGGAATCAAATCATGTGGGCAGGGAAACATGTGAAGAGAATGAACAAACTTTATCCACCAAAAAAGGCGATTAACCTGTACTTTGTGGGCCAAAATGTGGTAGGCAGGGTCTTCAAGTATGGTTAACTTTAGATCCGAGAAGAAATACTTATTTAAAGTTGGGGTAGTCGATCATTTCTTCTTTACTAAATTGATTTCCATGGTAGAAACTAGGAAGACTGTTATTCTTAGGAGTGGCCTTGTCTGCACCTCAAGCAGAGACAAACGAGGATTGGAACAGGATAGGGAAAATAAGAGCCTAGCCTAGGACTATAGCAGCACCATGGACTAAATACAGACAAAGAGACAGACATGCAGGGAGACGAAGATGGAGTAACCAACTATTATATTATAAATTTAAGGGGGAAATTGCAAAGGAATCTGGCAGGGAATGAATACAAGTTATGGCTCCTGATGATTGAATATACGACTATTTTATGGAAACTTAGCCAAAATGATAATATGGGATTGCTGGAAAAAGGGGGCACTTTTTTAACAGCTAGTTGCAAATTGCGTCGGATTCCCTAAAGACTTAGATAACATCCTCACATGGTCACTAACTGAGAGTTTCAAAGCCTTGCCCAAAAGTCAAAAGTTCCATACGACCGCATAGTTTTAACTGTGTGAAATCTGACAATTGTCAGAAATGCAGAGATGACTATCAGCATATATTTTCTGAACACAATTTCCTGAAAATGCCACAAATTGGCAATTGCGGAAAGGAGGAGCAAAACTGAATTTCGGAATGAAGATACGAACCCCGTTTAACGTCGTCTGACGCGGCAGCAAAAACTAGTGGTCATTTGCACGAAAATCTAAATTCCGTTTGGCATTTTCAATACGAAAGAAAATTTCTTGAATCCCGTTTGGACATTTTCGATATAAAAAACGCAAAATCTAAATTCCGGTTTAGCTGTTCACGAGCTCGTCAGGAAAACGTCAAGTGACGGAAAATGTCGGAGCTTGGTACGTGTCTTTGTCATTAAGTAGCGGCGTTAAATAAGGCAACCGTCGTTACAGGGTGGAGAGTGTAGAGGCATGTTCTACGCAAGCGCAACAATCCCGTCGCCACACAAAATATTCCTCTTCCAAATTACGTCATTGCTGCGACGTTGATCGAGGTGGTGACAAGTTCCCACTTTCCGTCATTTGAACTAAAAGAAAATTAAGTCATTTGAAAAGGGGAATGTAACTAAACAATGGAAACAACAATCATGCTTATTGCTAATCACTAGGTACATACTTTTGGGTTCATTTTAGAAAAGTATTTTAATGTGATTATATATCAACATCTGCATAATTTGTATGAAGTTGGGTTTATATTTTGATTGTTCACATATCTTTAGTTTTGTTCATGTCTATATATTTGATCTTATTTCGTATAATATATTTATTTTTTTTCACATATTTGATATTTATTATAGTCATTATGTTGAGATATTTATTTTCTACATTGAAATTATCCTTCCGTTATTCAAGGTCAATCTTGTTTCATAGGATCAATTGTATCGTTAAAACTTGCTATAAATACAAATTTGTTCAAAAACAAACAATAAGATGGCACTAATTTAGTATGCAAACAATAAGAATAACAACATTCTCATATCTATAATTAGGGTATTCAAGGTATGTAAAAACAACAAAATGGATTACAATATATAGGCTCTAAGATGCACAAGTTAGGGTGACGAGTGTCTTAAAGGAGAGCTAAAAAACAGAGGACTAAATCAATTGTAGGCACAAAGATGTCAAGTGAACTCATCCTAATTAGGGAGACATTGCACCTAACTAGGGTCAATTAAGGAATTGAATTAGGTAGAGGTGGCATGTGCTCTCATCAATCAAGGAGATGGCATGTGTTCTTATTTTCTAATTTACCTAATTAAATAGAATTAATTACCTAAGTATACTTAATATAATATGGAATAATTAATGAATTACACCAACACCCCCCTTGAGTGCAATTGAGTTAGTAAAGAAATGGGTCTCAACAAGGCAAATTATATTAGGTAACCATGTACAATATAAAAGAGCTCTAATACACAAATAGAGTGAACCCCCCAAAAGTGAAAAAGAAGAACATTTACAAGACAAAAAAATCCATCCAACAAAGATATGA
The DNA here is from genome assembly GCA_007115665.2 of Sequoiadendron giganteum. Lineage (NCBI taxonomy): Eukaryota > Viridiplantae > Streptophyta > Pinopsida > Cupressales > Cupressaceae > Sequoiadendron > Sequoiadendron giganteum. The sequence continues at coordinate 540,599,059 of CM021102.1, read as the reverse complement.
AAAGGAGGAGAAGATAGCCACCCTCCAAAAGTGATAGTGTCTTAAAATCCCTACAAGGTACAAGGCTTGTGTGTTCCTCCACAAAGAAGAGAAAGAAAGTCAATGCAAAATGGTGCATGGTAAAGTCTATATAGTAGGTCGCTCTACAACAAGTGATACACCTTCCTTTTGAAAGAAAGAAATCTCAAGTAATTAGACTATTAAATTCTTACTCAAATGGTGAATGTAGAAAGGAATCAAGGTGTTTGGTTCTTGAAGTTTCTCATGTGTTTCGATGTTGATGTTGAATTATGGTTATGCCGCACAAGATTTGATAATAGTAATAATAGAAGTGTGAGATCTAAACCTATGTAAATCAAGATGTGGAAGATAGTAGCATGAGGCAACGAAGAGAGAACAAAGGGATTAGAATAGTAGATGCATCTCTATGGGAGGTGTCATCAAAGAGAAGACAAATATCTTCAATGATTTCATCAAGATCAATAATGTGATTCTACAAACAACTATTGTATGTATGATAAGTAGATATCTTGGTGATCAAGACGATAAGTGTGAACCTATTGAAGAGAGTTTTTAGTAGCATGCAAAAAATCCAAGATTGTTGTTTAATGTAGCAAGTGGAGGTGGTAAAGTAGTTGGTAGTGCTAGAGGTGTAAGAAGAGGATAAGCAATAAGAAAGTTCTCTGTGTCATTAGAAAATTTGAGACTTCTCAGTAAGCAAGTTCATTTCTAATATCATTAGATCATACACATGATTCTCATAATCATCAAGGGAAAGAAGCATGTCCATAGCAAAATTATTTGAGAATGGAGGTTCTTTATGATCACCATTCATCTCCCATAGTGTGATCCAAAGAGTGTTAAGGCACTCAATGTGTGATAAAGCCCACAATGTGGTGTCTCCAACAATAATACTAATTAACCATGAGATATGATCATTTCTATTTCCCCATTCAAAATTTTGACAATGTATACCTAGTTTAGGAATAAGCTCATAAAAATATGACAAGATATAAATTCATTGATAGTGCTTCAAGATGTCTTGCCAAGATTTGTAGTTTTCATCTTTCAAGGTATTGATAAAGAGATAATGTGTTTATCTCATTAATGACTTAGATTGATTAAGCTCTTAGCAAGCTTGGTATTTTATGTGAGTTTGTTGATTACAAAATGTTTGTGTTAAGCCCCCTAATACTAGTCCATGAAAGCACACTTCATAAGTTGAGTGTATGCTTATGCTCATTGACAATCCCTCAACAAATTATTTTCAACACACGTATTAAGTATTTTTTGTTGCACTATAATTTAGTGCAATTATAATGTGTGTTATCTTTTATAAATTTTCAAAGAGTCCAAGAAAAGGACAAAATATTGAAATTTAAACTCTAGAATAGAATGAGAGAAATTGAATATTGTGCTATAAAATACACAAAAATATACTTTCAAGAAAATAAGATCCAAAAAGGAGTTTATTCATGCAAGTTATGGGCCTCCAAAGGTCTCAAAATAGGAATCATGTAGCAAAAAGTCTAAGAAAACCTATTTTATATAAAAAAATCTTGTTGTAAGCAAAAACTAGTTACATCACTACAAAGAGTGTGAGACTTTGCCTCATTTCAAAAAATGCTCACAAAAAGGCCTTTTATGGCCAAGAAAAGGCCTCCTAAAGTTCACCTAAAATAATGAAAGTTGAGTTGGAGTGGGGTAATTTTCTAGTGATGGGTTGGTGTCCCATGGGCAATGGATCAATGGCGTTGTTAGTAGAGGTGAGTTTGGGTAAGGGACAAGTGGTTGGTGGGAAGCTAGATAGAAATTATAAAAATAATTTTAATTAAGCATTGATTAGGTGGAAAGATGGTGGTGACCAAGTGGTACAAATATATTTGGCTAGCAGGATGGAAGAAAGGAGTGACAATTGGTGATGCTCCACTTAGACAAAGAGTTAAAGAGCTAAAAAGAGGGATCAATTTCTAGAAAAGTCACTAGTAAACTATTATTCATGTTGGGGTTTTTAAACCTCAATTGGGGGTCTTAGGCCCCAATCCTTCCACCTTTGCTATGAAAAAGATACAAGGTATGAGGTACCCTACATTCCTCACCCCATGTAGTTAATGCAAATGCACTTAAAACAAAAACCAATAAAAATGTTTTTAAATAAAAATATTATTTAAATAAAATCAATCCTATGTATGTAGATTATATGACCTTGGGCTATTTTTTTGGGGCTAATTTTTTTCCCTTAGATTCTCTTTGACAAATAGATAGGTAATTTATGGGTTTTTGGCTGCTCTAGATGTAATGACAATGTTTATTTTGTAGTATAGTGTTCTGAAATTCATGTAATGTGCAAAAGTTCTAATCAAATCCTATAAGAATTTATCTGGTACCTAACTATATTGTGTCTATTTTAGAAAGAATTGAAAGGAAGTAAGGTATTTGAAAATTCTTCCTACACTAAAATTTTGAGAAGAGTTTGTACAAATTTTAATATTTTAACAATTATAGAAAGACAACACATATAAACATTAAATAAATACTATACCTTAACACTAGTTTACATGCAAAAAACCCTTTTATGAGAAAAACCCCATACTCCAAAGAATCCCAATGCATTTTTCAATAAACAACATAGTTACAATACACTTAAAGAGAAAGCGATTACAAAAGTATCACCAACCAAACATCTAGAGGAATTTTGGTAGACTAACAATATCTAAAAAATCTCACAGCATCCATCTTAAGAACCCTATACATAGGAGATACAATCCATGAAACTGAATGGTAATTAAAAAACCATGAGCTAAAACTAACAAAAAAATGGTACCCCAATCCATAGCTTAGAAATCCAACACCCGAATCTCAAGATGAATCCATAGGATAAAAATAACATATTCCTTCCATTTGTCATGACCTTGTAATAATCCACTCACAAATATGGGCATTTCATTTTGGTTCAATTATCTCTAACTAAATATATATTATGATTGTTGTAAGTATGTGCAGTTGGTGTTGTCACTGATGTCAACAAAACCTTTGTATTGTCATTGGTTTGAGAAGGAGTTTGTTGCAAGGATGTGCAATTGGTATTGAGTTGGTGTTGTCCTTGATGATGCTTTGATTAGTTGCATTATGTTGTCATTAGTAAGCTACTAGTGTCAACCTCTATTATTTCTTTGATAAGCTTTTGTTTATAGAAGTATGGTTGAGTTTTTATGTTGCAATTGGCTTGGTGGTGATGAGGAAGTATTGAAGATGTTGACGATATATTTATGGTGCTTCATTTCCAAGTACTTTTGAGAAAATTGAATAAAAAGAGGAAATAGTGTGTTATAGTGGTGTTATGTGTTGCAGAATAGTGTTTTGGTTTTGCTCCACAGTTCTTTTGGGTTGAAGATATGCCTGTGCGGCTCATATATGTTGATCAAAGGTGTTCAGATGTGTTGCATTTAAAATCTAGTGTGTTGGATCGTTGCACAGAGGAAGTTGTGTTCACTAATGTGTGAACTATATATTGTAGAGGTGTTTGGGTCGGGAGAAATGTTCTTGCTCTGCATTTCTCCGTATAGTGGTTCTAGGTCTTATGGATTTAAAAGGGTGTTGATAGTGTGTGTGTCCTTATTTAGATGAAGTTGTTTGTGGTTTGGTGCTTTGGAAGTCACTTTCTTGAGTTACAGTGTATGATAGAGTTGTTTGAGTGTACTAGGTGTGTACATTCTTCAAGAGAAAGTTTTTGTGAAGGAATTTGTTGGATTTTAGGGTGTTTTTGGAATATTCAAGATCATTTTCAAGTGTTATGTGGTGTCTGTGAGTCATCTTTGGATTTGAGGAAGTGTGTTCTTAATTGTTAATGGTGTTAACATAGGTTCGATCGACCTTGGGTGTTTAGAATACTTGTGAAGTTGCTTTGATGTTTTTGGAAGCATGGTGTGGCATGTATGAGTAGATTTAGGTGCTAGCTAAGGTGTGTTGTGGTCTACCTTCATTCCTTTCCACCGCGAGAATGTTTTGGTGTCGACATAATTTGAATCTACACGATTGAGGTGCATAGCCAACCTTGGAGAATGTTTTCAAGGTTGAAGATGATATAAATAACTATTGAGTTGTTAAGGGATGATAAGATAGATGAATATGATGTGAATTATAGAGTTGTAGGGTGTGAATTTGTGAAGTGCAATGTGAGCTTTCATATGTTAGATTACTAAATGCAGTGAGCAAAAGGTGTCTACAATTCTTCAAAAAGACTACAAAGGTGTTAGTGATGTTGTGGTGAAATTTTCTATTGCTTTGAGATGAATTTCTCATTGTAACACTCTTCTCTATCTTCTTCTTTATTTTTGTAGTGAGCCTTTCATTCTTTTGGGCAATGAGCCCTCCAAAAATGAGCCCTATTGTATTTAGTGTTGATATTACTTTATATTATGAGTTAATCCTCACTATAGTTTTTCCCATCTTGGGTTTTCCACATAAATATAGTGTTTCGTTGTGCATGGTGTTGATGTGTTTCAGTTTCTATTATTTTCTTTCATGATAAATCACTTTAACAAATTAAAGGTTAATTGGATTAATGTGGATATGAATGTTTGTGAGGGTTTTGAAGTTTTAAGGTACAACTGATTCACACCCTCTTAGTTATCTTATGCATTCAAAAATTGGTATCAGAGCAAGTTTCCTTGGAAGAAAGCTTAATCACTTGAGGTAGATTTGGGATGGTGCACGAGAAAGATGTTCCTATATTTGATGGATTAGTGTATCAACATGAATTTGCACCCCTAACGTAAATCTCATTTTGACCCTTAACACTTTAGAAAATCAAAGGTGGGGGCTTAATTCCACTTAAGCCCACTGCTTGCATCAACTTGGTGCCTGTTTTGTGTGTTGGTGGGGGCGTTTTTGTCAGGGATGCTCGTGCGGTACACAGACGTCCATGCGACGCACTTACGTCCCTGGCAGATTCTTGTAATTGGAGACTGCATGGACGTTACACTTTCAATTGAAAGTCAAAGTGTAACGCCCCTCTTTGGCTGGCTGACTTGAATATGGTTGTTTTTCATCCATCTCTTCATAATCTTCATTCTTCCATCCTTAGCTTTTTCCAGGCAGAAGTTTAAGAGAAGTTTGCAATATCATTTGAGCATTTTCTCCACCATTTACATCCATTTCCAAGCTTTATAGCAACATTCTTCACTCCATTGCAGCAACTCCATACTCGATCACTACAACAAGGTGAGCACAAGATAAAAACCGTGGCAACAGAGGCTTGAGTCCCTCTCGTTCACTCCCCCATGAGCCTTGAGTGCTTTGGACGAAGGCAGTAAAGCTCCTACAACCTCTCCTTTTTCTTTTTATTGGGTAAGCGTGTACTGCTTGTAGTGTTTTGTGTTTACGTAGCTTGTAGTTCATTTCCTTTATCATTTATTTCTACTATTCCAAAATTGGCTGCCTGTGGAGGTGGAAACACCAAGACAGGGGTCTGACTGAGGTAGGCCCCTATACAACCCCAACAACTTCTCCCTTCCTTGTATGCAAGTAAAGAGAGCTCAGAGCAAGCTGGGGAGGAGAGCATTCCATGAGATCGTCTTCATCACCTTGGTGGTAATACATTTCTTTTATCATATCATACTTGTATTTCATTCATCTTAATCTCATTCTATCGCTTTAAACATTCCTAGGCTAGGTTAGTAGTCTTCCTTTGGGATTAGAATCTGGTCTTTTCAGTTCTCTGGTTGTAAGGACGCCAATGCACCTATGAGATGCCAGTGCACCACGTTGTCATCCTGGAACTGCGCTTCCATCCTCAGACAAAGAGCTGCCTAAGACATGGGTCTAATTCTAAAAGGTCGACTCATCTAGTCCCCTTCCAACATTCGGATTACAGACTGATCGAAGGGTTCATAATCCTCATCATTCTCATCCTCTTCATCCTAACTTCCCTTTAAACTGAGGTGGGTTAGGGCAGCCTCTCTGCTCTTGGCCTTTCATGACCTAGGGCCTTACAGTGGGTGGTCCCCCTCTCTCACATTTTTGGTGAACCCGACATGAACCATTTTGGTTCCATTCTGCAATACTGAAAGTTCCTTTCCTCGTATCCTAGGCATGTTGTAGGTGTGAGTGTTGTGAGGCTCTCACCTCACAACCCAACTTGTGACCCCTAGTAGGCATAGTTGGAAGGTTCCAAAGTATTGCGTAAGAAAACCTTAACTGGGTCACTACCTTATCACGTAAACCCTAGGAGGCTCCATAGAAGTGCCATCTGGTGTGTGCAATGGCCTCTTTCCTTAACCAACCTATTCCCTCTATGCAAACTATGAGTAGTGATACTAGCATAACCTTTACTTCACAGGACTTGCCAATGGGCTTCAACAGAGATTCATCTCCTCTTTACATTTCTGTGAGGATAAATGGGAACATTGTAGTAGGCGTTCTCATTGATTCGACATCACAAGTGAATATCATAACTAAGGAGATTATGTTGATTAACTTCCTGTACAAGGATGGGTATGATGCAGCTAAAAGTATTGTCCGCACCCACGATGGGATTTTTGTGCCTCTTATAGGGAGTATTGTCCTATCGGTCCTTGTTGGACCTAAGTCCATAAGTCTTAAGTTCGATATTATCCCGAGAGCCAAGCTCTTCAGAGTGAAGCTAGGTATCCCCTAGCTAGTAGCTATGAACGTAGTTCCCTCGGTCATACACAAATGTCTGAAGTTCGTTCATGGAGGCTTGGTACATGTTGTCCATGACACCGGTTATAGACCGTCAGTTGCACGTGGCAGCTATACCTTGGATTATTTTTGGCCTGCCTCCCTTGGTCCTCTCTTGCCTAGGAAGGATCTCTTGCATCGCAGTTATCATAACTATAAGAAGGGGTACTCTAGGCCAAAAGTGAGGTACCCTCCTTCGCCTTATGTTATCTCGCATAGAGCTTGTTTAAAGGTTGATAGTGATTCCGCCAAGGCCCGTAGAAGAGAAGAAGAGAAGCGATCCCAAGATCCTCCTTCCTCTTTCGTGGTTCGGCCTGATGCTTCCTCTTGCCCTATCGTGGTACCATCTGTTTCCATCTCGCGTTTGTGAGAGAATCCCATGGTGCCCGCTTGGTGAAAGGCCAAGCATCCTGCATTTGAGCTTCCTGTCTTACCCACAGAGCCCAAGCTCATTCAGTATGGAAGACAAAGAGTCTCTCATGGAGAGTCCTCCTTATCTTGACCTTCGCAGCCTCCTACTATTCCTATTGTTAAAAAAGTGAACGAGAAGAGGCTCGTCGTCGAGGTACTAGAGGTAACTCCTCCTGCCGTTTCTAAACCTACCTCTTCTGCTCTCATTCAGGAGACTACCCTTCTGTTAGAGACAACCATGAAGGATATTCCTATAGCTGAGCAGGATCCTTCTATCCCTTCACAAGTTTCAGCTTTTTGTTCGAAGAGCCATAGGAAACGCCTTGCGTGTGAGCGTAAGCGCCGACGAAAGGCTCTCTTAGCCGAGCAAGCCTCCTTATAGAAGAAGGAGGAAGAGAAGATCACATCTCTTGTTGTGTCTTCCTCTCTTCCCCCTTATGTACCTATTCAACCCAGTTTTGAATCTCTTCCAACTCCCGTTGCGAGCGCGCCTACTCTTGGAAGGGTGTAAGTGTTCATCACTCCTTCGGTGGAGCCACCCTTGCTGACTTACATTTCGAATGTCTTGCCTTTTCCAAAACCTATGGATATGGTGAACACTTTGGTCATATCCACTATGGTTCTTTCACCTCCTTCCACCCACCTCACTTCATCTATGGGGAGTTCACCTCCTCCGCTGAAGAAGAAGGTAGAGAGTGGCCCCTCCAACAATGGAGGACGTAAGAAGAGCCCACCTCCTCCAAAAGGTGGCCCCAAGTGGACTTGTTTTGTCCTAGTGACAGAACCAACTCCAGCTTCCCCTGAGTTTTTCACCGCTTTTGAGTCACTCGGTGAGCCTAGCGGTGAACCTCGGGTGCAAACTCCACCCTCTATTAAGGTGAAACATGGCACTCCTGTTAAGTGCATGTTCAATTTAGTAGATGAAGTTTCGACCCTGTCAATGATCTTTGCTAGGCCATTGACCTTGGACCCACAAGAGTTGAGCAACAAAGACCTTACAGGTCCCTCTGCCTTGGCCCTTGTTGTGGGAGGATTGGAAGCTCCTCCCTTCAACATTACGCCATTGTAGGCTCATCATCCTTCCCCCTTCGATGATCTAGAGTGGGAAGCTGATGACCTCCTGGTTGACCAATGTTAGGGGAGGACCCTCTTCTTGATCTTTAGAGTAAATGTGTGTATGTTGTGATGTGTTCCCCCGTAAATGTTCTATATGTGCCTGAATAACCCTCGTCACCCCCATTGGTACATGGATATAGGCGTGGTGTGTATGTTGTAAACCTTCCTCTATATGTGTCTCTATTCTTCCATGTTTGTGATTGACTTTTGATAAATTGGGGACGATGCAAAGTGTCAGGAGCATTTAGGCCTCCTTCCATGTTGACCCAATTTTTTATTTTACTTTGTCTTTCGTACATTCTTCCTGATCTAGTTGGGGATTGATGATCTTTCACCTCTTACCACGATTACCTACATATATATAAATAAAGGCAGACATGACCCCACAAAACTAGATCCCCCTATGCTCTTTGTGTGTGATATGTTCTCTTTCTTTAGCTTTCTCTCATCTTTGCTTGAGTTGTCCCTTTCATGTGTGACAATGCATCTTCTACATTACATGGTCTTTAAAAAATGCATTCATTTCCAAATGAATCTTTTCTTGAAGATCCTTCACACACTTCTTTATTAGAATTACATTCTCGACTTGGAACCCTAACAAAACATGTTTCCTTCATCAGGGGTTCGTAAAGAAAGGGCTTGGAAACCCTCCTCCAAAGCGGGAATGGCCTTAGTCTTCCCCTCACATGGGCACATCTCCCTCCTTTCAAATTCCTTGATGAAGTGAACATCTTTCAAAAGGATTCCTTGATGATGAATCGATTCGAGAAGGAAGATGTTAAGCTTCTTTGAACGTGTCCCTTGAGTGGACCCTGCCTCTTCACGTTGGGTTCCCAAGGGACCCCTTCAAAAATTTCAACAGTCCTATGGCATCCAGCTTGGGGGCAACCCGACTAGACCTGTTTCACATCTTAACATCTAGTCCGGGGGCAGCCCGACTAGACCATCGTCTCATCCTTATGTCTAGCTTGGGGGAAACCCGACTAGATCGTACCTTTCAAACAAGGCATCCCTTGAGTGGACCCTCCTTCCTTTTGAAGGGTTCCTGAGGGACCCCTTTGAAAGCCTTATAACTTAGCAATGGTCTGCATGACTGTCTGACCACTGGCTTGCGCAGTCATTCCCTGATGTGCTCTATTTGCGAGTAAACACGCAGACACCTCTGACTCTGTGAAGTCCCCTTCTACTTGGTCTCCCTCATGTGAGAGTTCTTGGGGGATACATTCCTTGCAGGTCTACGAGTCTGTAAGGTGCTTTTTCTCAGTCTCCCTCATGTGAGAGTTCTTGGGGAATACCTTCCTTGCAGGTCTGCGGGTCTGTAAGGCACTTTCCTGGTCTCCTTCATGTGAGAGTTCTTGAAGTATACTGCCCTTGTAGGACTGTGAGCCTATTAGGCATTTTCATGCTTTAGCTTTGTAGTTCCACAGAATTATGAAGTCATTTCCTGCACTTCCGGGTTCTCTAGACTATGCTCTGCTTCCTCGTCGGTTCAGGTATACACTTCTTACTCAACTACTTTCTTACTACTCTACTTTATCGAAGCACTCATTTGTACTCGTGCTCACTAAAGTGGGGGAAAAATGTATCAACATGAATTTTCACCCCTAATGCAAATCTCATTTTGACCCTTAACACTTTATAAAATCAAAGGCGGAGGCTTAATTCCACTTAAGCCTGCTGCTTGCATCCACTTGGTGCCTGTTTTGCATGTCGGTGGGGGCGTTTCTATCGGGGATTCCCACGCGACGCGCAAATGTCCATGTGGCACTTTTACATCCCTAGTAGATTCCTACAACTAGAGATTGCAGGGACGTTACACTTTCGATTGGAAGTCAAAGTGTAATGCCCCTCTTCGGTTGGCCAACCCGAATATGGTCATTTTTCATCATCTCTTCATAATCTTCATTCTTCCATCCTTAGATTTTTCCAGGCAGAAGCTTGAGAGAAGTTTGCAAGATCATTTGAGTATTTTCTCCACCATTTACATCCATTTCCAAGATTTGTAGTAGCATTCTTCACTCCATTGCAGCAACTCCATACTCCATCACTCCAATAGGGTGAGCACATGACAGACACCATGGCAATAGAGGTTTGAGTCCCTCTCGTTCACTCCTCCATGAGCCTTGAGTGCTTTGGACATATGCGGTAAAGTTCTTACAACCTATCCTTTTTTTTTTTGATTGGATAAGTGCGTACTGCTTGTAGTGTTTTGTGTTTACGTAGCTTGTAGTTTATTTCCTTTATCATCTATTTCTACTATTCCAAACTTGGTTTTCCATGGAGGTGGAAACACCAAGACGGGGGTCTGACTGAGGCAGGCCCCTATATAGCCCCAACAACTTCTCCCTTCCTTGTATGCAGGTAAAGAGAGCTTGTAACAAGCTGGCGAGGAGAGCATTCCACGAGATCGTCTTCATCACCTTGGTGGTAATACATTTATTTTATCATATTCGTACTTGTATTTCATTCATAATCTAATTCTATAACTTTAAACATTCCTAGACTAGGTTAGTAGTCTTCCTTTGGGATTAGAATCTGGTCTTTTCAGTTCTTTGGCCATAAGGACGCCAACGCACTTGTGAGATGCCAACGCATCGTGTTGTCGTACTGGAACTGCACTTTCATCCTCAGATAAAGATTTTCTTGAGATACAGGTTTGATTCTAAAAGTCCAACTCATTTGGTCCCCTTCCAACATTCGGATTGCAGAGTGATCAAAGGGTTCATAATCCTCATCATTCTCATCCTCTTCATCCTAACTTCCCTTTAAATTGAGGTGGGTTAGGGTAGCATCTCCGCTCTTGGCCTTTCGTGACCTGGGGCCTTGCAATGGGTGGTCTTCCTCTCTCACAATTAGATTATGCATTTTGGAAGACAAGGATGCAAGGTTTTATGGTTTCTCTTAGATTTGAGATCTAGAGGTCTATTGAGAGAGGATATACTATTCATACAAATGCTTTGAGCACTGATGATGAGATCAAGGCCTATGAAAAGAATGGTAAAGCAAGGTATGCTCTCTTAAGTGGTCTTTCTAATTCTGAATTGGTGAAAGTTATGAATCTAAAAACTAATAGAGAAGTTTGGGTGAAGTTAGAAATGGTATCAGAGGTCTTGGTGGAGAACTGAAAGAAGGAGAAGTGGTAAAGAAGGTACTTAGAACTCTTCCTAAAGCTTATAGTCATAAAGTTTCTACTATTGAATAATTACAAAATTTGAATCAATATACCAAAGATCAGTTGTATGGTTCTTTAACCGCTTTTGAAATGAGAGAACTTGGTACAAGTAGTGCAAAAGTTGAGACTACTTTTAAAGCTAGAAAATTAGAGAATCTATTGTGGGATTAGATCAAGATTATCTTGATGATGTGGAAGCTAACTTTGTGGGAAGAATGAAAAAGGGAAATGGAAAGTACAGTGTTAAGTTTCCTTTCAAATGTTTTGGTTATGGAAAGATAGGTTATTATGCTTCTAGATGTCCAAATAGAGCTTTTGAATAACAAAAAATAGGGAGAACAAAGGTAAGATGATTAAAAAAAATTAATATGTTAGAGAAGATGCAAGTATATTTGATGATGAATCTGATTATGGAGATGATGAGGATAATGGATGCTCTAATCATATCACTGGTGACAAGAGCAGGTTTATTAAACTTGAAAAATATGAAGGACTTGTTAGGTTTGGTGATGATATATTTGCTAAGATATGTGGAAAAGGTTCAATCAGTTTTGATGGAAAGAATAATACTGATGATGTTTAATATGTTAAGGGTTTAAGGAATAACCTCTTGAGTGTTGGAAAATTTTGTAGCAAGGGATACAATCTTATGTTTCAGGATGATGGTTGTGAGATCAGAAAAGGCTCCAGAACTATGATTGTTGTTGGAAGAAGGACAAATGGAAATTTCTATCAGCTCAAAGGTGTTGATGGTTAGTGTTTCTTGACTTAGATCAATAAGAGTTGGTTATGGCATAGAAGAATGTGTCACATCAATTTTAATAGCCTAGTGAGGATAAGTTCAGTTCAAGCTATGAGAGATCTGCCAAAGATTACAAAGCCTTCAATGTTGTCTGTAAGGAGTGTCAAATTGGAAATCAATCAAGAATAAGCTTCAAAGTCAAAGAACAATCTTCTACTAGACTGTTGGAATTAGTGCATATAGATCTTTGTGGTCCTACCAGAGTAAGAAGTCTTCAAGGTGATATGTGTTTCATGCTATTGATTGATGATTATTCTAGAATGACATAGGTTAATTTTCTCAAAGAAAAATCAAAATCCCTAGATAAGTTTAAAGCATTCAAAGTCATGGTTGAGAATGAAATGGATATGAAAATCAAATGTTTGAGATATGATAGAGGTGGAGAGTTCACCTCCAATGATTTCAATATATTTTGTGAGAATCATGGAATAAAGAGGCATTTATTTTCCCCTAGGACTCCTCAATAGAATGAAGTGGTTGAAAAGAAGAACAAGATTGTTCAAGGAGCTGGAAGAACAATGATGAAAGAAGAAAATCTACTAGAATTCTAATGGAGAGAACCAATTCATATTGTTTTTTATATACTTAATAGAGTGTAAGCAAGAGAAAATAGCACAAAGACTCCTTATGAGATATGGTATGGAAGGATTCCTACTATTAAATACTTCAAAGTATTTGGAAGCTAATTCTATATCGAAAGGGATGAAGAAAAGTTAGGAAATTTTGATGCAAGGTTTGATGAAGGTATCTTCCTTGGATATTATACTAAAAGAAAAGCTTATCAGTGCTATAACAAGAGGTTGAGAAAGATTGTTGAAAGTGCAAGTACCAAGGTTGATGAAGACCCACAAAAGAATTCAGTGGTAATTGATGGATATGAATTAGATGAGTCTACTTGCAGAGAAGATGAAAAAACTAAGGAAAAAGGAATGCAGATTGAAGAGGAAGAAGCTCGAGAAAACATTCTTAAAACTCCAAAGTATGTGCAAGAGAATAATTTTGAAGAACAAATCATTGGTGTTAAGAACAAAGGTGTACTAAAAAGAAGGAAAGTTGTTGAAAAATAGGTAAATCTATGTTTACTTTCTAAAGTTGAACCGAAAATAGTGATTGAAGCATGCAAGGATGAGTATTGGATCAAGGCTATGGAAGAAGAAATAATGCAGATTGAGAAGAATCAAACTTGGGAACTTTTCCCAAGACCAACAAAAAAATAAATAATTGGAACTAAGTGGGTATTGAAAAAATTGAATGAGAATGGAGAAGTGGTAAGAAGTAAGGCAAGACTTGTGTGTAAAGACTACTCACAAGTAGAAGGAATAGACTTTGAGGAGAAATTTGCTTCGGTGGCAAGAATGGAAGCTATCTAGATGTTTTTGGATTTTACAACACATAAGGATTTCAAAGTTTATCAAATGGATGTGAAGTCTGCTTTCTTGAATGGTGAATTAGAAGAAGAGGTACATAGAACAACCGAAAGGATTTTAATTATCAAATAAATCAGATATGGTCTACAAACTGAAAAATGAATTATATGGATTGAAGCACACTCCTAGAGCTTGATATTCAAGGTTGACAGGTACTTGTTACATCAAGGATTCAATAAAGGTATCGCAGATAGTGATCTCTACTTCAAATTTGAAAAAGATCAAATCTTGATTGTCGTTGTGTATGTTGATGACATTATTTTTGGAGGAAATGAATCGATGTGTAAATTTTTTGTAGAAGTCATGCAAAAAGAGTTTGAAATGTCAATGTTTGGGGAGATGAATTTCTTCCTTGGGCTACAAATCAATCAGACAAATAAAGGTATTTTCATTTCACAATCAAATTATGTCAAGGAAATGTTAAAAAAGTTTGGAATGGAAGATTCTAAACTAGTGTACCCCTATGATTACTAGTTGCAGGTTTAGCAAGAATGATGAATCTCCTAAAGTTGATCAAAGAAAGTATAGATCAATGATTAGAGGACTGTTATATCTAACTGCTACTAGACCAAATATCATGCATGCAATTTATCTTGTGGCTAGATTTCAAGAAGATCTTAGAGAGTCACATGTTGTAATAGTGAAGAGGATATTCAAATACTTGAAGGGTACTCTAGATTATAGCTTGTGGTATCCAAAGGATATTGATTTTACTTTGAGTGCTTACACAGATGTAGATTGGGTCGGTTGTGTAGATGACATATAAAGTACAAGTGGTGGTGCATTTTTTTCTTAGATGCAAATTGGTGTCATGGCTTAGCAAGAAATAAGATTCAATGTCTTTATCTACTACAAAGGAAAAATATATTGCAAACGCATTTTACTGCACACAAGTGTTGTGGATGAGGAAAATATTGAAGGATATCAGGGTGATATATGATGAAGCAATTTATATCTTCTATGATAATACAAGTGTTATCAATATTTTAAAGAATTTGGTAATGCATTCAAGGAAAAAAAATATCTCAATCTAGTATCACTTTTTGAGAGAGAAGGTTGTAGAGAATGGAGTGAATCTTGAATATGTACCTACAAAGGATTAGGTTGCTGACATATTTACTAAGGCTCTTCCTAAGGATAATTTTGAGCATCTCCGTAAAAAGTTGGGGGTTACTACCCCTCCTTCTTTAAAATAGATGCATAAGGGGATGCATCAGTCCATTGGATTTCAAGATTCATTCTTTTTTCTAGACTAATGTTGGTGGCTACCTCTTAGGGGAGTAGGTTGTGGCATTTTTTGTTGTTACGGTCAAGAGAGGTGAGTGTTGTCATTGTGTAGTGGTTGTTGATTGATGCAATTTGGTGTGTGCTCCTAAGGGGGAGTATACAAAGTAGTAAAGAAAATAAAGTTGTAGAGCAACTGCAAATAATATGATTAATATCAAAGGGATAATGAATGATGCAAATAGTTTATCCTTTACCATTGATGCAAAGGAGGAGAATCAGACATGTGAAAAATATAAGTTTCTAGAGGGAAAGTTATCAAAGGGGGATAAAGTGTAATGAGTTAGTTGTGCAAGGGGGAGAAAAGAGAAAAGGAAAAAGGCATGGAGCAGAGCTGTTGTGTTTGTGGTTGATGGTTTTTCACATCATGTGTCCCCATCAATGACAAAGGGGGATATTTTTGTAAGTATGTGCTATTGGTTTTGTCATCGATGTCAACAAGCCTTGGTGTTGTCATTGGTATGAGAAGGGGTTTGTTGCAAGGATGTTCAGTTGGTATTGAGTTGGTGTTGTCCCTGATGATGCTTTGATTAGTTGCATTATGTTGTCATTAGTAGGCTACTAGTGTCAACCTCTAGTTTTTCTTTAATAAGCTTATGTTTATGGATGTATGGTTGATTTTTTATGTTGCAGTTGGCTTGGTGGTAATGAGTAAGTATTGAAGATGTTGATGATATGTTTCTAGTGCTTGGTTTCCAAGTGCTTTTGAGAAAATTGAATAAAAGGAGGAAACAACTTGTTGCAGTGGTGTTCTATATTGCAGAATAATGTTTTGGTTTTACTTCACAGTTATTTTGGGTAGAACATTTTCCTATGTGGTTCAAATATGTTGATCAAAGGTGTTCAGAGGTAATGCATTCATAATTTGGTGTGTTGGATCATTGTGCAAAGGAAGTTGTGTTCACCAATGTATGAACTGTATATTATAGAGGTGTTTGGGAGAAATGTTCCTGCTCTACATTTATCCGTAGAGTGGTTTTAGGTCTTATGGATCTAAAAGGGTGTTGATAGTGTGTGTATCCTTCTTCAAATGAATTTGTTCATGGTTTGGTTCTTTAGAAGTTAGTTTCTTGAGTTACAGTGTATGACAAAGTTGTTTGAGTGTATTGGGTGTGTGCATTCTTCAAGTGAAAGTTGTTGCGAAGAAACTTGTTGGATTTTAGGGCATTTATAGAATATTCTAGATCATGTTCAAGTGTTATGTGGTGCCTATGCGTCATCTTTGGATTTGAGGAAGCGCATGCTTAAGTGTTAATGGTGTTAACACAGGTTCGATCGACCTTGGGTGTTTACACTACTTGTGAAGTTTCTTTGATATTTTTGGAAGCATGACATGTATGAGTAGATTTAGGTCCTAGATAAGGCGTGTTGTAGTCTACCTTCATTCCTTTCCACTGCAAAAATGTTTTGGTGCCAACCTAATTTGAATTTGCACAATTGAGTTGCATAACTGACCTTGAACAATGTTTTCAAGGTTGAAGATGATATAAATAAGTGTTGATTTGTTGAGGGATGATAAGATAGATGAATATTATGTGAGTGATGAAAATTGTAGAGTTGTAGGGTGTGAATTTATGAAGTGCAATGTGAGATTTCATGTGTTAGATTACTGAATACAGTGAGCAGAAGGTGTCTACAATTCTTTAGAAAGACTATGAAGGTGTTGGTGATGTTGTAGTGGAATTTTTTGTTGCTTCGATATGGATTTCTCATTGTAACACTCTTATCTATCTTCTTTTATATTATGGTAGTGAGCCTTTCTTTCTTTTGGGTAGTGATCCCTCTGATAGTGAGCCCATTGTATTCAATGTTGATATTGCTTTATATTGTGAGATAATACTCACCATGGTTTTTCCCATCTTGGGGTTTTCATGTAAATATGGTGTTCCTTTGTGCATGGTATTGATGTGTTTTAGTTTATATTATATTTTTCATGGTAAATCACTTGAACATATTAAGGGTTAATTGGATTAATGTGGATTTGAATGTTCATGAGGGTTTTGAAGTTTTAAGGTACAAATGATTCACCCCACCCTCTCAGTTGTCTTTTGCATTCATCAATGATATGTTGTTTCATGCATCATACATTATTCAACAAGTGTAACCTCCCTTGTATCTCTTTTATGTGTCCAACACACTTTTACATTTCCTATGTAGAAGGCCCAACTTTTTGAGGCAATAATTCTTGATCTGGGAGGATAATTAAGCTCATTTTATATTATGGAGCTTGAAAATACCTACACAAAAAAACACTACTAAAACTAGTGTTGAACAACTTGGAATATTTATTTTGGTCAAAAACCAATTCTATAGCCTAGAAAATGAGTTTTTCTGTTTTATAACCCAAAAATTGCACTTTTTGTAATTTTAACATTAGAAGCAAAGTTGATACAACTTTTCTAACAAAAAAAAGTCAATCAAAACAAATTTAATCCTTATGAATGAAGTATAACATCACATTTCTTTTTCAAGGACCTCCTAAAATGAATTTTATAAAAATACTCACTTTTAAAGAATATAAACCCTATGTGAAATAAGCTAAAATAATAAGTATTATAATAAATTAATTGACACCTATAATGTCCTACTCTTATACCATGTTAGAATTTTCCATAAATATAGAAAAAATAATAAAATGACACTAATTTAATATGTATATGATGAGAATAACATCATTCAAATATTCACATTCAAGGTTTGTAAAATAAGGTTCAAATGGACAACAATATATAAGATCTAGGCTCTAGGATGCATAAGTTGGGGTGACAAGTGTTCCAAAGGAGAGTCATAAACTAGATTATTGACTTGTGGCTTCTAACTACCATTAATAAAGGACTTGAATAAAATAGAGGTAACATGTTCTCCCATCAATCAAGGAGATAACATATGCTCTTATTCCCTAATTTACCAAAGTAAATAAGATGAATTGCTTAAGTAAATTTAATACAAGATGTAATAATTCATCTATTACACCAACAATTGTATCACTCAAACTTGATCTAAAATTTAAATATTCAAATTCAATATTTTTTACTCCTACCCATTCCATTCCTATGATGAGTTGACTTGGTGCACATTTATGTGATTAATGTTATGTAGTGGTATTTAAAGGAATTCATTTAGAAATTAATTCATACCATAAGATAATCCTACAACCATTCAATAATCATTTAATTCCTAAGAGCATACAATGATCATTCATTAGAGAACACTTCAAATTTTGCATCATAGGATATTACACACTTATCTATTATTTGTAGACATTTTCTAGGGTTGTAAATTTGACCATTCTAGGGGTTTAACCTTGTAGAGCTTGACCTTAGTGATATATCGTCCTCCCTTAGTTACTTTTAAATACCACTAGTCCTTGAAATTTAGTGAGAAGAAAAATCCAAAGCAAACTAAAGGATAGAAGTACAAGATTTATTAGTATAAAAGTCATGTGCATTGGGAGGATCAATATATTTTAATTTATCATTAGGTTCATGATAGAGTTAGTCATCATGGTTGATCTTTACAAATCCTACACATGGGAGAAATTTAGAAATAGATCTTGTGAGCCATGAGACATATTCATGCCTACGAAACCAAACTAGATTCACATAACTGTTCCACGAACAGTGCCAATTTTGTGTAAAATCTAAGCCATCTAGGAAATATCCAAATTAATTTTGTACTAGAACATCAAAATTTATACTACATCAAATTTAGTTGTCTATATTGATTTTAGAGCCAAGTACTCTAATTTGTCACATTTACTCTCTTAAAATAGTATTACTTGTTCAAAATAATAATCATCATGGTCATATTAATTATTTCTAGGTTGGCTTGTCCTAAGTTGTATGCATTTGATTTGATTAACCTAGATTGAACTTAGGTAAGGTCTCTTTTTCTTTACTTTTTGTGAAATCATCTAAGGGCAGGTGCAGAAAGATGGGGGGCAAAAAAGTGGCCAATTCACTTTTTCATCTTGAAATAGTGAAAATGCGAGCACGTTTTTCTAAAACATGCTCGCATTATGGTTTGGTAATGACCAAGCCTAGGCTTGGCCATTACCAAGCCAAAACACGAGCGCATTATAACACACTCACATTATGGTTTGAATTTCAAAAAATGCACATTTTTTTTAATTAAAAAATGCATTACCATATAACGTGAGCACATTATAACATGAGCACATTATAATGTGCTCGCGTTTTGGTCTACATTGAATTTTTTCTTCTCTTTTTTTCTCTTTCTTCTTGTTATCTTTTAGGGAAACTATATGGACATTTACCTTCTTATACTTTAAGTTATATTTAATGCATATAGTTTCAGGATGTTTGTGAGTGGTTTTAGATCTCTAGGAGTTATAATTCAAATTCTAGTTTTTGGAAGATCTTACAATTTTTTAGACAACCAAATTTTAATAATCAACATGTCAAATTTTAGTAATCAAGAGGTCAAATTTCAGTAATCAGGAGGTCAAATTTCAGTAATTAGTAATTTTTATCATCTTCCTCTCTCTATCTCACTCATTTTTTATCCCTTATGCTCTAGAACTCTCTCTCACACTCTCTCCTTTCCTCTATACTTCTATCTATCTAACCTATCTCTCCCTCCATCCCTCCCTCCTTCCTCCTTCCCTCCTTCCCTCTCTAAATTTTTCTATATCCCCCTCTCTCTCTCCCTTCCTCCCACCCGCCTTCCCTCTCTACTTCACTCTATCTAACCTATCCCTCTCTACCTCTCTCTCCCTCAATAATGAAATAACTTGCATAATAGAAGAAGATGATATGAAATATGTTGCAAATACTTGGTTATAACTGAGAATAACAAGCCACTTCGAGGGGGAAAACCTCTAAATATCTCCAATGAGAACACAATTCACAACATGATGATGAAATAAGACTCAGAACCTCCTATATATACCTATTTATGCCTAGGATATCACCCAGACTGACTTAGACACCCCAATAATAATCCCTAGGCCGACCTAACCAACTAAATAATAATATAATAATGATAACATGACTTAATTAGGAGTTAAGATAGCCACAAGCCAACTATTCATAACCCAGTGTACACCAATATTAAGGGTGAAACATGCCCCCCTCTTCAAAGAAGCATTGTCCTCAATGCTAATCAAGTGTGAATTCTTTTGAATGAACTCCTCATCCTCCCAGGTGGCATCTTCAATTGGTAAATTATTCCATTGGATGAGATACTTAGTGATATTTCTATTCCTTAGCTTCTTCGTGCATGTTTGATGAATGCACTCTGGTTCCAAAATGATTCTTCCTTCTTCATTGAGATCTGGTAGTGTTGTTTGAGTTGGAATATTATGCCCAATTACCTTCTTCAAACAAGAGACATGAAAAATTGGATTCATCTTTGTTGTTGGTGGCAACTCTAGCTCGTAGGCAACACTACCGATCTTTTGTGTGATTTGGTATGGCCCATAATACCTTAATGGTGACAACTTATTATTATTTTTTAGTTGCTTTAGTGAGATTTTCTTATAAGGTTGCAATCTCAAGATGACCCAATCCCCAACTTCAAAACTTCTTTCACTACGATGTTGGTTCGCCTGTTGTTTTATTCAATTTTGTGCCATGGTCAAATTCTCCTTGAGTCTTGAATAAACCTGTTGTTGATGAAGTAAGTGGTCCTCTACTACCTGAAATATTGGTGACACCTTTAATGATGATGTGATGGAAGGAGGATGATATCCATAAAGTGCCAAAAATGGAGATATTTTTGATGAGCTATGAAAGAAGTGTTATACCAATTTTGCAAGTGGTAGCCAATCTACCCATCGAGACTGTTTCTTTGAAGTGAAACAACACAGATATCCTTCCAAACACTTATTAAAAACCTCGGTTTTCCCATCTGATTAAGGGTGGTATGAAGAGCTATGAGCTAATTGAGTACCCAAACATGAGAATAAATCTTTCCAAAAGTGACTAGTGAAGATAGGATCACAATCACTAACAATAACCTTAGGTGTACCATGTAGCTTTTGAATATTCTCCAAAAAAACTTTTGCCACTACACTTGTTGTAAAAGGATGTGATAATGCAATGAAATGTGCATATTTAGTGAGGAGATCAACTACTACCATGATGACATTATTACCTTTAGATTTGGGAAGCCCTGTGATGAAGTCCACGGATACCTCTTCCCAATGATGGCTAGGAATAGATAAGGGTTGCAAGAGACCTAGTGCCTTAATTGTCTCCCCTTTTTTCTTTTGACAAACCAAACAGTCAACCACAAATTTTTGAACAATACCTTTTAGCCCTTCCCAAAAAAAAATCTTGCTTGACTCGATGATATGTCTTCAGAAATCCTAAATGACCACCAATCGGAGACTCATGTAGTTTTATGAGAATCTTGTGTTTAAGAGTGGAATTCTTGCAGAGATACAAACACTCTTTATACCAAACACTATCTCACTTCCAACAAAACTTCTTTGAACGACTAGGATCACTTTTTAATTGTTAGATGAGATTACTTGTTGCAACATCATTTTGCCACTCTTCTTTGGATTCTTCCACCCAATTTTCTTGTAATATTGAAAGGGCACATAATAAGGCTTCATCTTTCTCATCCTTCCTAGAAAGTGCATCTGCCACAATATTTTCCTTCCCTTTCTTATATACTATCTCAGAGTCATATCCTAACATCTCAGTGACCCATTTTTGTTGCTCTTTAGAAGATAATCTTTGTTCTAAAAAATATTTTAGGCTATCATGATTTGTCTTAACCTTGAAGTGTCTACCCATTAGATAAGGCCTTCATTATTTAATTGCGTGAAGGATAGCTATCATTTCCTTCTCATATATAGGTTTTAGTTGATTCTTACCCTTTAATTGACAAATCTCAAAAGCAATTGGTTGACCTTCTTGCATGAGAACTGCTCCTATCCCATTTCCATAAGCATCACATTCCACAATGAATTCCTTGGTGAAGTCAGAAGTGGAAAGCACTGGAGTTGTACACATAGCCTCCTTCAATCTCTCAAATGTTGCATTGGTGAACTCATTCCAATGAAAATAATACTTCTTCAATAGAGTGGTGAGGGGTGCTATTGTACGACCATAGTTCTTCACAAATATTTTGTAGTACCCTGTCAATCCCAAGAAACCCCTCAGTTTCTCAATGGTTTTTGGAATAGGCCATTCCATGATAGCCTTAATTTTATTAGGGTCCACCTTTACTCCTTCATGTGAAATGATGTGTCCCAAATACTCCACCTCCTTAAGACCAAAAGCACACTTGGATGGCTTAGCATAGATTTGATGATCTTCGAGTATTTGTAATGCTTGATCTACATGTTGCAAATGTTCTTCCCAAGTCTTACTATAAATCAATATATCATCAAAGAACACTAATAAAAACTTTCTCAAGAACTTCTTAAAAATGGATTTCATCAAAGTTTGAAATGTATATGGTGCATTGGTAAGACCGAATGGCATCACCAAAAATTCATAATGACCCTCATGAATTTGAAATGTTGTCTTACAAATATCTTCCTCCTTAATCCGAATTTGGTGATAACCACATCTAAGATCTAACTTGGTAAAATACATAGTTGTTGGAAGAATGAAGAAGATCATATCCCTAGTTAATAGTTTTTTTGTCATTGATGTCACCATGATATATGAGTTGCAACTGCAAGACTCTAAGTCACATCAATCCGATATTCTGAACTAGTAATACTGGACCAGGCTCTAGTATTTTTCTCTGGAATTCTCTTTGGTAAATAGCTACTACTTCAGTTTTTGGGAAATGGTCTGTGACTAAGAAATGCATATAAGAACAAGAAATTTTAAGCACAGTTGTTCATGGTCATCTCCGGTATCAATTTTTTGGTGTATAATTTTTTTTTATTAGGTCTACTGTTGGCTGACCTATCATACAGTAGAAGATGTAATGGATTAAATTTTGTTTATATAATCCATGTCGACAACTATAGCATGCCACATGTTTGAAATGTTGCTAAGAAGCTTGTCAAGCTGACCTGATTGTTACCCTTGGAAATCAGATATATATAGAAGATATTTTTGTGGAGTTGAGAATAGAGATGTGTATTGGATTGAGAGAATATTAGCAAAATACAAATGGGAGCGAAAAAGGTGAAGTGTAATCTACTGGCATTTAAATTCATCTGAATGACAAAGGAACTGGATCTACACTTGAGGTGTACTTCTATCAATTCAATTCTGGCGGTTAACCATTTTTGTAGGCAGTGAGCCTTCCACTTTGGACAACAAGTCCTAGAAGTGAGCCACCCTTTTGTAATATCTTGTAACTAGTTATACTATATTTTGATTTAATCCTCACTATGGTTTTTCCCACTCTAGGTTTTCCATGTAAAAATTCTGGTGTCTCTTGTATATTGTGTTTCATGTTCTATTGATGATTCTGCTTATTCTAATTATCATATGCTTTAGATTGATTGGATGGTATTTGTTCAATAAGTTTAAGAATATATTGATTCACCCCCCCTCTCAGTATATTGGATATTTAACAATTGTAGTACAGAGCTTGGTTCATCTGGAGAAGTCTAACAACTTGAGGGAGATCTTGAAGATTGAACAAATGGAGGATAATGCATAAATACGAACTTCTCTTGATGATCTTGACAAAGCAGAAAATGAGAATAAAGATCTGAAAGAAAATCTTGATGAGGCAAATGAATGTGTCTGGAAGTTGAAGGAACAATTGAAGAAATTCAAAACGAGACATAGAGAATTCAATGACCAATTGAAACAAGTAAATGAAGACATTACTGGACTAAAGCTGCAAGTGGGAGAAAACAAAAGAATTGAAGAGTGCTTGAATATAGAGATAAATAACAAGTTTGATGAATGTTCTAGGCTTGAACAATAATTAGTGAATCTGAGAGAAGAATTAGAGAAGGCAAAAGTATGTGAGGACAATTTCAAAACAATCTCCACTAGGCTTGATGAATTGATTGTTGGATAGAAACCCTCTAAAGACAAAGGAGGATTGGGATTAGAAATAGGTGAAATCTCTAAAGAAGTAAAAGATCAAAGAACTCAAGATAAAGGAAAGCAAAAAAGGAATTCATGAAGAAAACCATCTATCAGACAACCAAATGCACAAAGGTACCCATCTTTCAATGGAACTTGTTTTCCTTGTAACAAGTTTGAGCATAAAGGAACTAAATGTAGAAGCGGGATGAATCAATTTTCTAGTTCTTTCCTTGGATAATGCTATGTTTGTAATAAGTTTGGACATAGAACTAGTGAATGCAAAACTCAGATGATGAACTGGTTTAATGGAGGAAGGATGAATCAATCCTTTGTTGGCTATTGCTATACATGCAATAAATATGGGCATAAGGAAAATAAATGTAAAAAAAGGTTTAGTGGAAGTCAATCAAGTCAAAGAAATGTTTTTTGTTATAATTACAACAAACCAAGACATATTTCAAAGGTATATAGAAGCAAAAAGGGAAAACAATCTATTCTGAAAAAGAAGAATGAACTTGAGAAGATGGTTGATAAAGAAGAAGTCAAACAAGAAATGAGTAAAGTATGGAAAAAGAAAGAAGATTCAAAGACTACTAATGCATTTGTACCCTCATCCGATGCAGATGATTCCTCCAGTAACTAGACCTAGCATGGTCTTAGGGGGAGTTTTTGTACAAAATCTTTAAAACCCCCTAATTGTGAGCGTGTTAGATTCATGACACGAAGTAAAATTGTAAGTAATCACTATGCAGAGGTTTTGAAAAAGAAACCGGAAGAAAAGAGGCTTGTATGCTCATTTGTGGAGCACATTAGGGTTTTACAACACAACTAAGAAAATTTGGCAGCCTTTCAAATTCCAAGTGCATTAAATGCGAATTAGGGCATTACATTAATCTATAAAGCAAAATTATGAAGGAATTTTGATCATTTATGCATTCGAAAGAAGCGGAGAACGGCTTGGAGCGATTTAGAAGCGAATTGAGGTGGGACTGGTGCAAACCCTAGTTTCAACTATCTATGAAGAAAAAGGTATTTTTGATTTTTTGCTTCTGTGAGCTTGTACAAACAACAGAAATACCTAGGCCCTCCTACAGAAAATATTCGATGAAGGTCTTCGAAGATGAACCATTGGGTGCCTTCTCTTCGATTCCTCACGACGTCATGCAGACAGAGGACACAAGGATGCACATTAGGTTTAAGTTAGAAGAATTCAATCATATCAAACTAATTGATATATGGATGAATGAACTCACTGATGATAAATTTTGGGTAAAACCTAAATACTCAAATCTTGTGACGATGAAGTTGGAATGTTGGAACAATTTTCCAAACTTCAGTTCTAGAGTGGATGACCTGTATGTAAAGTCGGTTCTTAGCAGAATGCATGATCAGTTCTTATGGACTAATGAACCACACTTGATAAATGAGGAAGCAATTAATTTCGTCACTAGAATCTATGACACCAGATCAGTACCTGTGTTGAAGGAAGTGAAAAATGAAACGATATCAAATCTCACCAGTGTTACCTATGAAAAAAGGGCTCTAGCGACAAAACCTATTAAAAATACAGTAGTGAAGTATGCATCTATAATGATTGGCCACAAAATCTACTTCACCAACAGAGAGAACTTTGTGTCTGCCACAACTATCTATACTGGTTATGATATGTTTGTAAATGGTACAAGTTATGATCTATGTGAGCTTCTTAGGAAACAACTGCTTGAGAACCTAATGATGTCAAAGGAAAAGAAGTACTCATTTAATTTTGGTTCTCTAATTGTATGTCTATTATTCTACTTTTTGAGAATGCTTCTAGAAAAATCTAGAATTGTGTGTTGGGATCCATCCCGACTTGTTGCCCATCAGATTTTTGAGCACATGAGTAATTTGGGTGATGTCAAAAATGTAGCAAATGCCATGATGACATTCTTTTTTGTGTTCAAGAAGAATATGAATGAGAGAGATAGAATTCCAAGAGAGATTGTGGAGAAATATAAAAATGAGATTATATTTCATGTATCTTTTAATGAGTGTATGATAGAAGAGGTTGAAACCCGGACCTTCTAGATTCAACCTCTGGGTTATTAAGTCGCAAAAGATGATGCTGAAGGATATGTGTAACTCCTGTTTAAAATTCCTAAAGATCTAAATGAACCTCAAATTGGAACTTATGTAGAGAAATCCAGGGAAGTTCACTTGGAACAAAACAAAGATCAGAGTAAGAAAAATGTGGAGAAAATACTCAAGCAATGGTTCACACCTAAACAATTATCTTGAGAAAGAGCTATTCAAGGAAAAAAGTATGCAAAATTACCCAATGTAAGGAGATCCAGTAGGACCCCTCCTTCCTACCAACCTTTGGACCAGCTACAATAAAGTCAATGCACAACATTGCTGATAAAGGCAAAGGCTCAGCTCCTTTCAGACCTGCTACCAGATTTGGAAAAAGGAAAGGTGTTCCTCCGGTAGCCCCTGTTAAATGAAGAAAAGAAAAGGCTACTAGAGAAAATAATATGAGTATTACAAATGATTAGGAGGAAGAGGAAGAGGACCCTGCTGCAAGATTGACAAGGGTGGGTGTCTCCTCCAGTGAAGGTGCATCATGAGAAACCAAAAAAGTTCAATATGTGTCATCTTCAAATGATGTTGATGAACAAAATGATCATGAAGAAAAGAAGGCCAAAATTATAGAGGAAGTTCTATTGGACTAGGAAGATCAAAACACCTCTCCGATAAGACCTGGTTCCCCTCTTAAACTTGATGTCTTGGTAAAAAAATTGGTGAATCAAGACGATATGGTGAATTCCACTGTGGAAGTGTATAATTTAGTAGGAGAAGAGGATAAAGAAACAATAATTCTAGCCATCATCAAATATGTCATTATTTTGGAAGCAAAATGGGA
Source organism: Sequoiadendron giganteum (assembly GCA_007115665.2). Classification (NCBI taxonomy): domain Eukaryota; kingdom Viridiplantae; phylum Streptophyta; class Pinopsida; order Cupressales; family Cupressaceae; genus Sequoiadendron; species Sequoiadendron giganteum. The sequence goes on along the minus strand of CM021102.1, from coordinate 540,572,259 downwards.
TAAAATTATGTGCGATGTTCCTAAAAATTTGTGGAAAGACTAAGGAAAAGGAGAGTAGAGGTAGTTGAGCTAGAAGAGAAAATAAGAAACAAAGCATACAAAGAAATTGCACCCTCTCTAACTCCGGATAACTTAGAATCTTTGAAAAAGATTTGTGGTAAAATGTTTAGGGAGAAAATAAGAGTCAATACCCTGATGACAAAAGATAAGAAAGAAATTAGAGAAATAAGGAAGGAAACAATAAGCATTATCAGAGACACTGTAGAAAAGTATGGCATGATTGGTGCATCTAGTTCGGCCTTTGAACCTAGAAAAGAGACTTCTACAAAAGTTGTGGAAGAACCTCCTTTCGGTGTTGCTAATGATAATGAACCTCTAGAAGTGAATGATAATAATGTCCCTCTAGAAAAAAGTAGTACAAATGTTCTATTGGAAACCAATGTTGCCAATGAGAATCCAGAAAATGAAAAACTTGTTGAAGAAGATGTTGAAGTAGATTGCTACCCCTCCGGTACACCCCAATGAAGAAGAGAAAGGGGAAGAAGAAAAAGAAGAAGAGAAAACTAAAGAAGATAAGGTAGAAGAATAAAATTTAGAAGAAAAGGAAATAAAAGAGAAGAATGTAGAAGATGAAAATGCAAAAAAAGAGAATGTTGGGGAAGAAAAAGCAGAGGAGGAAGTAGAAAATGAAAAAATGGAATCTGTTGATATCGATGGAAAGAATGAAGTATCCCAACAAGTGGTAGATTCATAGAAGTCCACTAGAGAATCCTCCTTTGGTGATGATGTTTTGAAGGGACTATTGTCAAATCAGATTAGATTCCAACTGGTAATTCCTCTGGAACTCTTGCAACTTCCAATGAATCAAGGCTATGTAGACCTGAACAAGATTTATCTAGTACATAAATTGGTGTTAGGTGCTTTATTTCATACATCCAATAGGAGAGAAATATTAGAAATGCATTAGAAAGGGACTGAGCTTATTGAAAATGTCGTTAAGGCCCTATAGGATGTTACTTCAGATACATTTGCTGATACATCCCTCTCTCTGGTTGAGAACTTGAAGATTCTATTGGAATCCTTCAAGGAGCATGCAACATGACTTATTGAGAAAATAGAACATGATGCAGAGGAGAAGCTGAATGAGAAAAGGTTGTTGATCGTTCATGATAAATGTGCATCAACACATGCCAATGTAGAGAAGAGCTTTGAAGCTGTGAAGACTTGTGAAGCTGAAGCTAATTTTGTGTTTACATACTATATAAGGTGGCCTGATGCCAGCCAAAGCATAAAAGATCTCATGGACTCCATTGAGTCCCAGTTGACCACTATCTTTAACACCTATAATGCATCAATGGACAGAGATAGATCAACTTGGAATGCTATTTCTACACACAGAGAAAAGTTCTTTATGTTACAAAAGCAGAAGGAAGAGATAATCAGAAAATTCGGCTTGTTTGGTGATAATGTGAGAATGGAGTATGCCCCGATAGCCAATTCTTTGGCTAATGTTGAGAATTTGGACAAGATCAATCTAACTCCGAATACTCCAAATGAAGCTAAAGAAAATTTATTACTTTAGAATCCTTGAAAAAGTTGTTGGTATCTGCTAAAAAGAGTTGGGAGGATGGCAAAATGACTTGGCAAGGCATTCTACAAGAACTACAAAGTGCCCCTACCTCCGGGTAAATTCTTTTTTTCTTTTTTCTTTTCTTTCTTAAATTGCATGAGAAAACTCCTTAGAGGGAGTTCATAAGTTTGATTCCATGTGTTTGATCATTCTGGACCATGTGTACATATCTTTCATTTTTTTTCTGTTCGACCTTTGTCCTTGATGTCAAAGGGGGAGAAGAGGAATGAGAAATAAAGTATAGTTTGTACATTTTTGTATATTTTTTTTGGAACATGTTGCCATCAATGACAAAGGGGGAAATTATTGGAAGAATGAAGAAGATCATATCCCTAGTTAATAGTTTTGTTGTCATTGATATCACCATGATATATGAGTTACAACTGCAAGATTCTAAGTCACATCAATTTGGTATTCTGAACTGGTAATACAGGACCGACCTATGATATTTTGCTTCAGAATTCTCTCTAGTAAATAGCCGCTACTTCAGTTTTTGGGAAATGGTATGTGACTGTGAAATGTATACATGAACACGAACTCATAAGCACAGTTGTTCGTGGTCATCTTTGGTATCAAATTTTTGGTGTATACAATTTTGCTATTAGGTCTACTACTGGCTGACCTATCATATAATAGAAGATGTAGTGGATTATATTTTGTTTATATAATCCGTGCTGACAACTATAGCATGCCACATGTTTGAAATGTTGCTAAGAATTTTGTCAAGCCGACCTGATTGTTATCCTTGACAATTAGATATATATACAATATGTTTTTATAGAGTTGAAAATAGAGATGTGTGTTGGATTGAGCGAATATTAGTAGACTACAGATGGGAGCGAGTAAGGCAAAGTGTAATCTATTGGCATGTGAATTCATCTGAATTACAAAGGAACTAAATATGCACTTGAGGTGTATTTCTATCAGTTCAATTTTGGTGGTTATCCATTTTTGTAGGCAATGAGCCTTCCACTTTGGACAGTGAGTCTTGGTAGTGAGCCACCCTTTTGTAATATCTTATAACCGATTATACTATATTGTGAGTTAATCCTCATCGTGGTTTTTCCCACTTTGGGTTTTCCACGTAAAAAAAATGGTGTCTCTTGTGTTATGTGTTTCATGTTGTATTGATGATTCTTCTTATTCTAATTATCATATGCTTTGGATTGATTGGATGGTATTTGTTCAATAAGTTTAAGAATAAACTGATTTACCCCCCTCTCAGTATATTGGATATTTAACAATAGTTCCATTCAATTCATCTAGCAAATCATCAATGATTGGAATAGGAAATTTATCTTTAATGGTGTACATGTTGAGAAATCTATAATCCAAACACATGTGCCAAGTTTCATCCTTCTTACGTACCATCACCACTGGCAAGGAGTAAGCACTTTGGCTATGCCTGATAATTCCCACCTCTAGCATCTCCTCAACAATTTTTTCTATCTCACTTTTTTGTATGTGTGGGTACCTATAAGGTCTAATGTCCGGTGGTTGGCTCCCTGGAACTAGTTGTATGGCATGATTATGATCTCTCTTAGGAGGAATTCCTTTAGGAATATCTCCAAGAACAACTGAGTGATGATCAATTATTGCTTGTACATCTGGATGAGTAGGAGCATTATATTGAGAGTCTTCTAATGAACATAGTCGGGCCACAAATCCATCCACTCCTTTCTTAAGAAATTTTTTCTTTTGATGAGAGCTAACCATATGTGGGGAATTTTCCTTCAACCCCCTTATCTCTACTACCTTTCCTTCTAATTAAAATATCATGAATAGTTCTTGGAAGTTCATCTCAGTTATTCCCAATGTAGTAAGCCATTGTACTCCCAAAACAATATCTGTTGCACCCATGGATATTGCATACATTGGGGTATCAAGTTGATAATCTCCCATGGATAATTTAATGCTATGAAACTTCCCTGAGCAACTAACTATACTACTATATGCAATCAAAACCTGAAACTCTAGAGCTGGATATATAAAAAAATTTAGATGAGTAGCCAACTTTTTGTTGATGAAATTATGAGTACTACCTGAGTCAATCAACACTGTTACTTTTTGCTTCTTTAAGAACCCCACTACCTTGAGAGTTTGTGGACCACTAAAACCTAAGAGTGCATGACAATAAATGATTGGTTGAGAATCATGTGATTCCTCCTTTGATTCCTTTTCATCCTCTAATATGGGTTCCTCCTCTTCTTCCTCACTTGGACCTTCAATATAGAATAATTTATTTTTACTACATTTATGTCCTCGATTGTATTTGTTATCACAACTGAAACACAACCCTTTTGGTATTTTATCCTAAATTTATTGTGGAGTCAACCTAGTAGGTTGAGGAAGAGAAGGTCTTGAATATCCTTTCTCTCTTGTCACATTAGCCCCTTACTTCTTAGGAATCAAATACTTCTCTTCTACCCTGCATGCTAAGATTAAAGAATCATTTATAAATTTAGGACTAAATATGTGTACCTCATGTTGAATGTGATCCTTGAGACCACCCAAGAATAAATCATTCAATTTCTCCTCTATAATTGTATCCACTCTTAAGGATAGATTTTGGAATTGATGAATATAATCCTTAATTGATCTTGTTTGTTGAAGTTTAGCAAGTTGGCTAAAGAAGTTGTTTGTCACACTATTGCTATATTGTGCTTGGAGTTCCTTCATAAAAATTGACCATGAGATGATGATACCCTTTTTCCTCAATGAGTACAAAGCCAACGATACCAAATGAATTGATCTAGTTCTAGATATAAGCAAGCCATCATGACCTTTTGTCCATTTGGGATTTGATGTACTCCAACAAAAAAATTCCATTTGGTTTATCCATGTTAGAGGATCCTTGCCATCGAATTTGCGCATATCCACCTTTGGAAACAAATTCCTAGATCCCATAGGAACTTATTAAAATTTGTGTCAATATTAGCTGACCTGGAAGTTTCACCTTGGTTGCTTGAGAAATCCTTTCTTGGTTCATTCATATAGACGCTTAACATGCTTCGTATATATGATATATCTCCTCTTAGGTCACACATATCCATATTCATTGAGGAAATGTCTTCCTTGACCTTACTTATTTCCTCATTATTATTAATATCTTCTATTGTTACCCCATCCTTATCAGGAGTATTCCCTGGTGTGACAACATTCTTTTTGCCCCTTGTTGCAGGCCCCATCATGATGGGAGCCAATAATTTTGAAATAAATCACACAAATGACATTTAAATTCTCTAAAAAATTTATTGTAATGTACTAGGGCCAAAATACCTCTCACCTAGAAAAATCTCCAAGAAATAAATAGATTTGTAGCCTTGAGAGTGATATTTGTGGAAACCCTAATTTTTTAATAACTCACTTATTTGTGATTGATTTTTTCCAAAATTTGGAGTGTAGCTCCTGTAGTATGTCTCCAAAAACCCACTAAAAATCAGGCTCCAATTCAACAGGATTTGAGAGATATGCAAAATTCAAATAAATTGTGTAGAAACCCTAATTCTACAATAACTCACTCAATTTTGCTCCAATTCCTCTGAAATGTGGACTATAGCTTCTTTAATATGTTCTTCAAAACCCTTTAAAAATCAGATTTTTTTTTGCTAAAATCTGAAAGATATGCTCTTCCCAAAATCACCTTCAATATGGAGAAAAACCTTGTCTCTTCGATGCCAAGATCATGCTCTGACACCACTTGTAATGAAATAACTTGCACAATAGAAGAAGATGATATGAAATATGCTGAAAATACTTGATAACAACTGAGAATAACAAGACACTTTGAGGGGGAAAACCTCCAAATATATCCAACGAGAACACAATTCACAATATGATGATGAAATAAGACTCAACCTCCTATATATACCTATTTATGCCTAGGATATAATCACCTAGGCCGACTTAGAAACCCCTATATAAGCCCTAGGCTGACCTAACCAACTAAATAATAATATAATAATGATAACATGACTTAATTAGGAGTTAAGATATCCAAAAGATGACTATTCATAACCCAATGTACACCAATATTAAGGGCATAGCACCCTCCCTCTTCTCTCTCTCTCTCAATCTCTCTACCTTCCTCCTTTCCCCCCCCCCCTCTCTCTCTCTCTCTCTCTTTCTTCATCCCAACCACCTTCCCTCTCTACTTCTCTCTATCTAACCAATCCCTCTTTGCCTATCTCTCACCCTCCATCCTCTCTCTCTCTCTCTCTCAATCTCTCCACCTTCCCCCTCTCTCTCATTCTCTTTATTACACTTCTCTCTCCCTCTCTATCTCCCTCCCCCATCTCTACTTCTCTTTATCTCTCTCCCTCCCTACCTCTCCCTCTCTCTCTACTTCTCCCTCCTCCTCCTCCTCCCCCTCCCCCTCTCTATCTCTCTTTCCCTATATAATTCTCTCTACCTCTCTCCATCTCT
>CM021102.1:540384715-540566104 GCA_007115665.2 Sequoiadendron giganteum | reverse complement strand
TCTATCTCAATCTCTCCACCTTCCTCTGCTCTCTACTTCTCTCTCTATCACCTCTCTCTCTCTCTCCCCTTCCCTCTCTACTTCTCCCTCTCTTTCTCTCTCTTAATCTCCTAAACCCTATACTAAATATCATAAATCCTAATCCTTATACCCTAAACCCTACACCCTCAACCTTATAACGTAAACATTAAACATTATCCCTCAACCATAAACTTAAACCCTAATCCCTACATTCAATATTGTACCCTAAACCCTCAATCCTAAACACAATACCATACACCCTCAATCCTATCTCTCCTTCCTTATATACTTCTCTCTATCTCTCCCTCTCTCCATCTCTACCTCTCCCTTCCTCCTTCCATCTCTCTCCCTCTTTCTCAATATCCCAACCTTCCTCCTTCTCTGTTTGTTTCTATCTATCTCTCTATCTCTATATATCCCTCCCTCCTTCCCTCTCTCTCTATCTCTCTCAATCTCACAACCTTACTCCTTACCTCTATATTTTTCTCTCTCTCCCTTCCCTATCTTTCTCTCTCAATCGCTCCCTTATCTACTCTTTATCTCACCATTATATCTCCATCTCTCTCTATTTAGGGTTTAGGCTTTAGGGTTAAAGGTTTAAGATTTAGGGTTTAGGCTTTAGGCTTTATGGTTTATGGATTTAGGCTTTATGGTTTGTGGCTTAGGCTTTAGGTCTAACCGCATGTATCCCACTCCCTCTCCCTCCCCCTCTCTCTCAGGTCTACCCCTCCTATCCCTCCAACCCCTTCTCTCTTAAGTATATCTCCCACTTCCCCCACTCTTTCTCAAGTATATCTCTCACTCCCTCTATCTCTCTCTCTTAGGTCTCTCCCTCCTACCCCCTCTCCCTCTCTCAAGTCTCTCCCTCCCACCCTAACTAGAGAACTCTCTCTCTATCTCTCTCTATTTGTATCTCTCTCTCTCTCCCTCTCCTCTCCCTCTCTCAAGTCTCTCTCTCTCATTCACTCCCTCTCTCTACCTCTCTCCTAGGTATCTCCCTCCCACCCCCTCTCCCTCTCTTAGGTCTCTCCATCCCACCCTAACTAGAGAACTCTCTCTCTCTCTCTCTCTCTCTCTCTCCTTATCTCTCCCCTATCTCTCCCCTATCTACTCAGCTCTCTCTCTCTCTCTCTCTCTCTCTCTCTCTCTCTCTCCCCTTCTCCCCCTTTTTCCATCTCTCCCTCTCTCTTGGGTTTTATCCCTCCACCCTCTCCCACCACAACCTAGATAACTCTCTCTCCCTCTCCATGCTTCCTCTCTCCCTCTCTCGGGGTCTCTCCTCAGCCCCCTCCCCTCTCTCAATTCTCTGCCACCTCCCACTTCTTCAGATAACTCTCTCTCTCTCTCTCTCTCTCTCTCTCTCTCTCTCAGGTCTCTCCCCCCCACCCCCTCCCCATCTCTCAAGTCTCTCCCTCCCACACCAACTAGAGAAATCTCTATCCCTCACACCCCCTCACCATCTCTCTCTTAGGTCTCTCTCTCCCACCCCTCCCCCTCTCTCAAGTCTCTCCCTGCCAACCCTACATTCAACCTTGTACCATAAACCCTAAACCCAAAACCCTCAAACCTAAACCTAATACCCTCAACCCTATATCCAATATCCTAAACCCTAAACCCATATCCTATACACTTAACCCTATACCATCAACCTTGAACACTATCCCTCAACCCTCAACCCTATACCTTAAACCCTAAATCCTACACCTTCAACCCTCAGTCCCTATACCCTATACCCTCAACCTTATAACCTAAACCTTGAATATTATCCCTCAACCCTATACTTAAACTCTAAACCCTACATTCAACCTTGTACCCTAAACCCAAAACCCTCTATCATAAACCCAATACCCTTAACCCTATACCCAATATTCTAAACCCTAATCCCTATACCATATACACTTAGCCCTATACCATCAACGTTGAACACTATCCCTCAACCCTCAACCCTACAACATAAACCCTCAACCCTCATCCCTATACCCTATACCCTCAACCTTATACCCTAAACCCTGAACATTATCCCTCAACCATATACTTAAATGGTAAACCCTACACTCTCAAACCTTAACCATATAACTTATACCCTAAACCCTACACCCTAAACCCTATACACAATATCCTAAACCCTAAGAACTATACCCTATATAGTTAACCTTATACCCTCAAGGTTGAACATTATCCCTGAACCTCAACCCTATACCTTAAACCTTGAACCCTACACCCTGAACCCTCATCCCTATTCCCTATACCTCAAGCTTATTCCCTAAACCCTAAAAATTATACCTCAACACTCAACCCTAAAATTTATACCTAACCCTAAACCCTACATTCAACCTTGTACCCTAAACCCAAAACCCTCAACCATAAACCCAATACCCTCAACCCTCTACCTAATATCCTAAACCCTAATCCCTATACCCTATAAACTTAACCTTATACCCTCAAACATATACCCTAAACCCTAAACCCTAAACCCTAAACCCTACACCCTACACCCTCAACCCTCATCTCTCTTCCTCCCTCCCTCCTCTCTCTATCTCACCTCTCTCTCTCTCTCCATCCCTCTCTCTTTCCCTCTCTAATGCCTATACCCAATACACTTAACCTTATACCCTCAACCCTCAACCCTACATTGAACCTTAGAACCTAAACCCTCAACCCTATACCCTATACCCCAAAATCCTAAACCCTAATGCATATACCTTATATACTTAATCCTATACCCTCAACCCTGAACACTATCACTAAAACCTCAAACTTGTACCTTAAACCCTAAACCCTACCCCTTCAACCCTCATCCCTATACCCTATACCCTTAACCTTATACCCTAAACCCTGAACAATATCCCTTAACTCTATACTTAAATCCTAAACCCTACACTCTCAACCCTTAACCCTATACCTTATAGCCTAAATGCTACACCACAAATCCTATACCCAATATCCTAAACCCTAATCCCTATACCCTATACAATTTAACCTTATACCCTCAACCCTCAACCCTCAACCCTATACTTAAACCCTCAACCCTACATTCAACCTTGTAACCTAAACCCTAAACCCTAAACCCTAATCCCTATACCCTATACACTTAACTCTATACCCTCAACCCTAAACACTATCCCTCAACCCTGAAACATCATCCCTCATCCCTCATACCTATAACCTATACCCCCAACCTTATATCCTAAACCCTAAATTTTCTCTCTCAACCCTATACTTAAACCTTAAACCCTACATTCAAACTTGTACCCTACACCCTACACCCTAATCCATAATCCCTAAACCTATTACCCTCAGCCCTATAACCAATATCCTAAACCCTAATCCCTATACCTTATGCATGTAACCTTATACCTTTTAAACACTAAACACTATCCCTCAACCCTCAACCCTATACCTTAAACCCTAAACCCTACACCTTCAATGCTCATCCCTATACTCGATACCCTATACCCTCAACCTTATAACCTAAACCATGAACATCATCCCTCAACCCTATACTTAAACCCTAAACCCTAGATTCAACCTTGTACCCTAAACCCTAATACCTAAACCCTCAATCCTAAACCCAATACCCTCAACCCTATACCCAATATTCTAAACCCTAATCCATATACCCTATACACTTAGCCCTATACCCTCAACCTTGAATTGCTATCCCTCAACCCTCAACCTTATACCTTAAAATCTAAACCCTACACCCTCAACCCTCATCCCTATACCCTATATCCTCAGCCTTATACCCTAAACCCTAAACATTATCCCTTAATCCTATACTTAAATGGTAAAACCTACACTCTCAAGCCTTAACCCTATACCTTATACCCTAAACCCTACATCGTAAAACATACACATAATATCCTAAACCCTTAACCCTATACCCTATACACTTAACATTATACCCTCAACCCTCAACCCTAAAACTTATACTTAAACCCTAAACCTTACATTCAACCTTGTACCCTAAACCCTAAACCTAATACCCTCAACCCAATACCCTCAACCATATACCCAATATCCTAAACCCTGATCCATATACCCTATACACTTAACCTTATACTCTCAACTTTAAACATTATACCTCAACCATAAACCCTCATCCCTCATCCCTATACCCTATACCATGAACTTTATACCTAATATCTTAAACCCTAATCCATATACCCTATACCTCAAACACTAAACCTTACACCGTCAACCCTTATAGGGGGAGAGAGAAAGAGGGGGGAGGGAGGGATTAGGGAGAGAGAGGGAGGGAGGGAAAGGGGATATAAAGATAAGTAGAGAGGGAAGTATAGGTAGAGAGACATGAGATATAAAGAGTAGATAATGAAGGAAAAATGGAGGGAGAGGTATGGAAGGAGTGAGAGGTGAGATAGAGAGCAATAAAGAGAGTGTGGTAGGGAGTGATGGAGGGAGAGGCAGGTAAAGAGGGATAGGTGAGATAGAGAGAAGTAGAGAGAGATAGAGATAGAGGGAAGGAGGGAGGGTGGGAGAGATAGGGGAGGACGAGAGAGGTAAAGAGGGATATGTGAGATAAAGATCAATAGATAGAGAATGGTGAGATACAAAGGAGAGAGTTACAAAGAGGGAAAGAGAGAATGGTGAGATAAAGAGGAGAGAGTGAGAGAGAAAGAGGGTGAGGGAGGAGGGAGAGAGAGTGAGAGAGAGGGGTAGAGGGAGGGAGAGGAGATATAAAGAGTAGATAGGGGAAAAGTTAGGGAGGGAGACATAGGTGAGAGAGAGATAATTAGAGAGGGAAGGATAGGTAGAGAGAGAGTAGAGAGGCTATGAGGGACGGAGGGAGAGAAGTGAGATAGATCTAGGTGTAGAGAGAGTGGTATGGAGTGATGGATGGAGGTAGGTAGAGAGGGATTAGGGAGATAGAGAGTAGAGAGAGAAGGAGAGGGAGAGGTATGGATGGAGAGAGTGGGAGGTGAGATAGAGAGTAATAAAGAGAGTGGTATCTTGTGAAGGATGGAGATGTAGGTAGAGAGGGAGAGGGGAGATATAGATAAGTAGAGAGGGAGAGAGGGAGGGAGAGAGGGAGGGAGATGTAGTGAGAGAGAGAGAGGTAAGATAGAGAGAAATAAAGAGTGATAGAAGGAGAGGTAGGTAGAGAGAGGGAGAGAGGAGATAAAGATAAGTAGAGAGGGAAGGAGAGGTAGAGAGAGAGAGGGGAGATAGAGAGAATTAGAAAGGGAATGAGGGAGGGAGGGAGAGGTAGGGAGGGAGAGAAAGGTGAGATAGAGAGGTGTAGAGAGAGAGTGGTAGGGTGTGATGGATGCAAAGGTAGGTAGAGAGAGATTGGAAGATAAAGAGTAGATATGGAAGAAGAGAGGGAGAGAGAGGGAGGTGAGATAGAGAGAAATAGAGAGAGTGGTTGGAGTGATGGAGGGAGAGGTAGGTATAGAGAGAGGGGAGATAGAGATAATTAGAGAGAGAGAGAGGAGGGAGGGAGGGCGAGAGATAGAGATAAGTGGAGAGGGAAGGAGGGAGGGAGCGATAGGGAAAATAAGAGGGAAAATGAGAGCGAGAGAGAGAGAATGAGGGATGGAGAGAGATATATCTAATGATGGGCTCTCTCTTAGATATCTAACAACGTAGTTTTTTTCACATTTTGACAATGTTAAGCCTTTCATCTTTAACTTCTTTTATTTGTGTTTTTTTGGCAAAAACCAGTGTTTGGTGTTTTTTTCATTATAAATTAACCATTCATAAAAATTTCAAATAAATTACATTTTTAGAAACTAGAATCCATTCTATACATATTAAAAATTATATTTTCAATTCATTTTCAAAGTTTATAGGCGTAGCATGACCAAAATTCTATTTTTTAGGAAGTGTCCACTTTGAAAATTAATAAAAAATAAAAAATTCATTAAAAAGTTATCAAAAAAATTGGGCATAAACTACATACTGTTAGCTAATTTCTCATTGAAGCGATTTTAAAAATACTAAAAAAAAGTTAACCTTTTGAGGGAGCCACAAGCATTGCTATGTTTTATTTTTTTGACAAAAACAACACCAATTTTTGTGGCCCCCTCTTTTGAACCCCTTAATCTCTACCATTTAAAAAAAAAAAGTTAAGAAATTAGACTCGGAGTACGATCCTTGTTTTTGTTGCATCTCAAAATTTTGAGTGTAACTATCCTCAATTTCACGTCCAAGGTCGGTATTTCTTGATTTCAGAAGAAAAGTGACCACTTAAGCCCCCTTGTTGGCCCCCATATTTTGCACTTACGCCTAATCTTACACCTCCTATTGTTTGAATTGGGTTTTATATTTTCACTAATTTTAATGTTTTTGATCTATCATTTTTATTACATCACTATTTTTTAAATCCTCATATAGAATCAAACCATTCCATCAAGAAAAAATGATAAGGTGAAGTGCACAAGGCGGGGCTATCTGATGTTGATAAATCAAGATGGCCTCAAGCCATTAGGTTTGGATTTCTTTTCTATATTTCTCTCTCTTACTTTGTTGTTTTTCCTGTATATCTTTCTTGAATGCCTACATTTATTTTCACGTGTGTTATTCTTTGCATTCTTAGTCTGGTCTCTGTCATTTGAAGTTCTTTAATTCTTAAGTAAAATATAAATTAATAGAAAGTACCAAACTTAATGGAGTCTAATGCCCTAACCGAGGGAGATCCTCCCAATACTATTATTAATAAATTTGGAAATCTTAGTCCAGATGATTCTAGCATGAGTTCTACGATTTTCTTTTTTCAAGGATATCATCACTGGCTTTGGTGCAACATTTATCCCTCCCTCCACCAAGTTCATTTCTTGTTGTGATGGTAGGGCCATGAAGAAGAAGGGGGAGTAGGTAAGAATACCTTATATTTTCCTAAGAAAATTTTCCTTTTCCCAAATACAGATATGGCTTCCATAATTTTGAATGAAGAAAATAAATTAAATAAGACAAAAAAATATTCTGGCAGGTCTAGATATTGACAATCTTCCTGCAAGAAAATACCTAGATGACTAGTTTTAGAATGTATGGCCAAAAAAAATTGGCATTCAAATAGAATTTTGTAGGATGCTACATAAGAGTTTATGTTTAAAATTTTCAGAGAATAAGCCATGCAAGAAAAAACCCTAAAAAAGAGTTTTGAAATATAGGGAATATTGTGTTTAGGGAAATTCCCTAGACTGTAAATATGATTAACGAATAGATTTTGGCTCTGTCTTACCCTAGATGGATAAAATCAAAGGATGTTCCACCCCAATCTAGGGAATTCTTGTTGCATTTGATCTCCCCTCTAAGAAAAGTAATGAAAATAGAATAGAGAAACTCGACATTATTAAACATGGATGCTAGGGTTTTAGTTGCTTTGGCATGAAGGGTTGATATCCTTGATGAAATTATTATCGAGTCTTCAAAAAAGTGGATTTCTTGTAAAAATGAAATGATGGGGAGGCTCAATGCATGATTCCTCTATAAAAAAGAGGGATATGGGAGGAAAAATTGCCCATAATAAAAAATTGGTCTTGTAGAAACAAATCCCTAACCCTAATCCACCAAGAAATAACCAAGAATTGTCTAATAGTTCATGAAATGAAATACTTGGACCAAAACCAAGAACTAATAAATCTACTGATAAAAGGAATAACAGTAACTTTTGGGAGGACTGCTCTATTATAGAACCGAGGAATTAGGGAAATAAAAAAAGCTTTGACCAAAGTGATGTGTCTGCCTTTGAAGGGGTCATACCTTGAATTATTAATTTATACTCGAAGGATCCTAAAAAGCCAAAGGAAAAGGAACCTGATACTGGTATAGAACAAGTTGAAAAAATAACAAAAATGGTAATGCAGAAATAAACTATGAGGGACACTGAAACCATTGATAAATAAATGGATATTAGATCCCAAAACGATTCAATAAAATCAAGCATAAATGATACCCATGGTTGTCAATAAGGGCACAATTTTTTTTCTCAAGAACTTGTCATGGAAAAAATTAGAAAAAGTATAGCTCAAAATAATAAGAGAAAATATTTGACTGAAATAATAAAGAATCAGATAGTATGTCATGTAGTGTGGAAAATAAAAGCAGTGAAATAAAGAATAAAGGATATGATAAACATTTTAATGATTCAAATTCCTTTTCTCATGTTGGTTTGTTTTCATGCTATAAAGCTCCAACTGAATCCTAAAACAACCTAAATGAATGACCAATTCTTATGCTCAATTGTTTTAGGAGTTGGCCAACGAACAAGAGAAGGATTTTGATAATTTTCTCCTCTGCACTTTAGGATCTATAGAACCTAGGAGGGTGATCCTATGCAATATCAGTTAAGATTTTATACAATTGATTTTAGATATTGTTGCAAATAGATACACTCTCTTCATTTATGACCAATATTTGTAAAAAAATAATAGAAGGGGCTAATTTCTTAGAGTTTAATTTAATTGGGTATCTAAGAGTATGCAAAACAATATTATGTAATAAATAATTCTTGAATTGTAAACATATTTTTTAAGATGTTTGATCATGAAGATTATAATAAAAAACCTTTGCGTAGACTGGTGCCTTAAAACTAGGTCACAAAGTCAAGGGAAACACACTTGAAAACTATTATAACAGTATTGATTCTAACATTAAAGCTTAATGATAATGCATTACACTATCATCCCTAAGAATTTTACAATTAATTCTACCTTAAAATCCCTGTATATACCTAGAACATTCAACATTTCTCATAAAGCATATTTAATTTACTCCTTGAGTAAAATCCATAGAAGAAATATTCATACACATGAAATACTAAAAAAATTAACATAAATGGATCCTTGATCAATTTTATTCATAAATGCTAAAGGTAAATACTGATGTAAGGGGGAAAATAAGCATAAGGAAATAGTAATGAATTAAGCCAAATTAATTCAAAACAAGATCGAAATCCCAAACCATACTCATGAAATGAAATTATAAAACCAAGAATTCGAAGAACAATGCTATCATAAAAGAAAACATAAAACAAATTCAAGCATTACAATGTTACCATCCCATGGTGAAGTGTAATCCATATTAATGTCGGATCGCTTGGATCAATACAAAGCCTCCATTGTTGTTGCAAAAGCCTCAAAGCTCGATGTTAATGGTGATCAAATATGTGAGCATGCTAAACATGCTTCAATGGCTATTTTGACATAACCTCTCCACAAATTCTCTAGATTCTCTAATCGTTTTTTAGAATGAAAAGGGTTGTTTTATAGATTTCAAGTTTTTAGATGAACGATCGAGATTGAGTAGTAAAAAATCATGATCAGCGGTTGAGAACCGTTGAGAGGAAATAGATTCGTCAGTTATCTCCTTTGATTGATCCAATTAAGGATTTTAATTGGATAATTAGTGGGCTTAGATTGGAATGATTGGCGGGATTGAGAAATTAGGTTGAGTGGTTAGTGGGATTGAGGAATTCAGTGGGATTGGGAAATAGATGGGTTAGTTAACCAATTAGAGTGAGAAATCAGTGATCATGATTTACCCAATCCAAAAAGAGGGTGAGGATAATTAATTAATTTAATAATTAATTAATATTGGAGATGAACGTGCAAGTTGCTTTTGAATTTAACAAATAAAGATCTATTTGTTTGTTGACCATGTTGAATGATTTTGAATAATTGATTTAATTATTCAAGTTTAGAGAAGGGAAAATGGTTTATTTAAATTATTGATGATAATTTAATTAATTTAGATGAATAAGGTATATCAGTGACATAATTAAATAATTTTTGTTTATTTAATTAATTAGGATGAATAAGGTGAAATTATGATATTTATTAAGGGCATGTGCAGGATCATGATGGGCCGAAAAGTGGCGATATAAAAAAAGTAGCGTTTTGCACTCACCAAAAAATGCAAAAAAACCCAAGTTGACTTTATTTTGGGTTGGGTGTCAGTACATTGCTCCATAGCAATGCCCAAGCCTAAGTTTTACAAATCAGATATACAATTTTTAAAAGTAAAAGAAATTGGATATCCGGTTTTGGGCCGAGCAATATAAATAGAAAAAAGGTCATTTCAAATTCATTCTAACTCTTTGAAATGTCCAATAACTGAAAAAGCGACAGTGGACACGAATTCGATATCCATTTTTAGCTGATATCTGATTTTGAAGGTAAGTCTTTGGTTATTTTTTGTTTTAATCAATTTTTGTTTGAGTTTTGTATAATTTTAACTAGTTTTTAATAGATTTTTATTAGAAATTAGGGTGTTTTACAAATTTTTATTAAAAAACTAGGGTTTTTTACACTAATTTTATTTATATTGTGTAATATCAATTAGATTAATTAGTTTTGAGCTTCAATCAGGTATTATGGCTGAGAATCAAAGCCCACAAATGCCAAACCCTCCACCACCTCTGTGCCCATCAATTGAAGAGTTAATTGGTGAAAAATTGGAGCAATTGAGGGGCATTTGTGATGTTTATAAGAAAATCCCTTGATTAAGGAAGATGAAAAACACATTGAAAGAAATAATTAAAAATATAGAAACCCTCTCCACCCAACATAATGCCTTTCTTTCATGGCGAGAAAGCATGAGTCAATATTACTCATGTGGATTGTCTTACAAAGATGTGAAAGATCTTGTAATAACAAAATCCAAAATAGCCTCTTTATTTGTTAACCCTCGCATCAGTATGCCAGTTAATGTTAATAAACCAAAAATTTCTATAAAATGGTGCATGAATAAGGATATTGCAGATAACTTTTGGGATCATTGGTGCATGGTTTTTGATAAATCACCCAACAACAATAGTGATGTACCATTTTACTTTATTAAAAAAATATACGTTGAGTTTGTGTTAGGGCATCATGTCAATTACTTTGACATTAAACCCTTCCAGGGCATAGGTGGAGGGATTCCCCAGGATAGAATAGGGGTAGTTAGAGTAGTCCAGGGCCCATATGTTCCCCCTCCTCCCCTTCCTCAACCACCTCCAGTACATCATCCAGATATTATTGAGGATGCAACCACACAGACTATTCAGGTTATTCACTCTTTGAGTGATGTTTTCATTTCCCATACTGCTTCAGTAGCTCAACCACATGCTGGTGATGTTGGCAATGGATCGAGTGCTTTTGCATCATCCTCCTCAGGTCCACATATCTGTGTGCCACATACTTGCACTATGTGCCACCAGATATGCTTGGGTCCTCTTGTATAGCCCGCTGAGCATCCCTTGGACACATCTGATTATGACCTCCATGATGTGGACATTATAGGAGATCAGACGCAGGAGATTGGAGCACACCTTGCAGAGTCCTCTGCTGCTAGAGAGGAGGATGTTGGAATAGTTACATAGGTAAGATTTAAGTTGTAAATTCATAACTTGCATTTGTTTTTAAATGAATATTAGTAAGAGATAGTATCAAGTACTAATATTTATTTACATGGTCTATTTAACAGTTGACGTCTGAGGAGGAGCTTAGATAGGTTACTGGTAGCACCCTTAGGGTCATTTTATTTGGCCTTGACATGCATGTGATATATTTTCTCACTCACTCGTTTACATTTTTTTATTATATACTTGCTTGCCATTAATGAAATTATATATATTAACTTATATGTTTATCTTATTTTCCTCTTGTAGGAAACACCTAGAGCGAGTGAGGTGCAGTACTCTCTAGACTTTGGAGGTGCAATGGTAGATAAGGGAAAGGTAATTGAACTCAAATTTGATTGAATTAAGTTTTTTAAGATCTTATAGTGATTATACATACATTGAAATAGATTGGTAGTTTCATATACTTGTCATTTTTATATGTACAGGCGGTTATGAGCTACACATCCTTGTTGACAAGTGTCACAATGCCTGAAGGAGTAGGTGTATAAACACCTCAAGGAGGAGTTGCTAAAACACTGAAGGAGATAAATAAAAAATATTCCTAAAGAGGTATGTGTTTATTTTATTTTTTGTTTGGTAAATATGTTCCTATTACCGACAATTGTATGCTAACTTGTATCCATTTTATGTTTTTGTTCAAATATATAGATTGGAATTGCAAAAGTTGATATGATTGGTTCTTTGAGAAAGGTATATTCTAGGACTCCTGATGGTTTGAAGAGATGTCTATATGAGGTAATCAACATTTCAATTTTAGAGTTCAATTATAATTCAATGTATATTGATTTTGATGTTAATTATTTGATTTAAAATTATATAATATAACTAATCTCAATTATGGTTTGAATTTTTCTTGTGCAGTTTCCTTCAGAGCCAAAGAGTGCTTCAAAGAGGATCCATTTTGATGATCCACCAGTAGTTTAGGATGAGATAGACATTCTGGCATGTATATTTTGAATAGAATCGAGATGCTCCATTTTGATGATCCACCAATAGTTTAGGATGAGATAGACATTTTGGCATGTATATTTTGAATAGATATCGAGATGGCATATGCCACATTTTGTAAAAAAAATTTGAGTGGGCATTGATGCATATTTTGTATATGGACATACACTTGATTATTGGATAATTTGATATATAGAAGTTGAGAATCAAAATAATTTGTTCCTCATGTGCATGTTTAAACTGTTAAAAAATTTAATCTTGAGCAATGGTTAAATATCAATGTATAATAGCATAAAAAATAATGGTTATATTATATAGTTCACAATAAAAAATAATGAATAATGGTTAAATTATATCATATATTTCTTAGTTATATTATGGTTATATTATATAGTTTAAACAACTTTGAAGATAAGAACAATGGTAAAGTTTAACATTTTAACTTAAAAGTTTAAATACACAAATTTCATTGTCTCACACTACATGATGTTTTAGCGTCATTAGGGAGTCATTGGTGTCATTTTGTGCATTACAATGAAGAAGTTGTAAAATATTGCAAATTATGAAAAGTTTTCATTAAGAATGCCAAAAGGTTGTAAAGAGGAAGCCCAATGGTCATTTGGATTTGAAAATTAGTTGTAACTGTTGAATTTGGTGGGAAAACATTTAAATAGGCTTGTGAACTCGAAGGGATGGTTGGAGAAAGTTTTTCATTGAGAAGAAGCAATAAAATTTCATTGTTTCCTTACAATTTCCTGAGTTTTTCCAGAATTTTTGAAGTTTCTTTGTGTTGTATGGTTCCATACAGGGTAATCTTGCACTCCAATGGATTAAATTCGGTGGGTGTTAGGGTTAACCTCACCAAAAAATTAGATTAACCTTAACACCTACACTTGAACAATTGACCTCCATTTGTGAAATTCATGTGCTTAGGTGCACTTGCATTATACAACCCTGTAGAAAAAGAACTCATGTCACATTAGTTGTTTCTTACACCAGTTCCACCAAGCTTTACACCTACCCTCTGGTCTACAAATATCCTTCCTTGGTTCATAGACAGTGATTCCATAATCTACCCTACATCCTTAACATTGATTTCACTTGAATAAGTCACCATCTTTGCATTCCAACCTGGTGTTTATCTTCTATCTACTCGATCAAAACCAAATGATGTTTTTTCCTTTATGCCTACAATAAAACTCTTACCAACAATTGCTTGAACTGGCTTCCCCTTTATCACAACTTCATGCTTGCATCTATCCTTGGGTTCTTGTTATTTTTGTCCTTTCATCCTTGTCATCAATCCTCTTATCTTACCAGCAACAAGTACCTTTGTACCTACTGTACTTGTAGAAACTTCATGCTTTGCAACATTCTTCCCAACCAATGGACACACAATGGACCCTATCATGAAATTAGTATACAACTTTACTACCAACTCAATCTTCAAACCTGTTGTCAGAGTATTTTTAGACTTCAAACTGACCATCTCACTTGAAGTTGCTTGTTGAAGGTTGTAGTTAAGGGTTTGAGGGTCAAAATGTATTAAGAGGCCATTCCACCTACTGTTCATGCTGTGATTTGATGGAATGGGCCTGGTTAGAATAAGATTAGGTGTAGGAATAGATATCTAGTTGTGGCAAAGACATTTGGTGGAGATTTCCATGCTGCCCTTGTGGAAAAAGCATGAATTTACACCTAGGAGGCATAGCTTGAAGTAGAAGATTAAAGAAATAGTTTGCAAGAAGGTTAGAACCTAGTTTTTTCAGTGTTATTAGGTGGATTTTTCTTTGATAGAAGGTCTACAAAGGCAGTGTAGGTCATTTGGATGTTTGGGCTTGAAGCCCTAGTTGAACAAAGAGTGAAAATGGGTGAAATTGAGAGGTTTTAAGAAGGAAATGTCTGATAAATTTGGGGGAAACATAATTTTAAGGTGAATTAAGTTTATTTAGGGTGAAATAAGAATGTTTAAAAATAGTTTGAGGTTGAATGAGGTCTGGAGATGGGTTTTTCAATAAACCCTTGCTTATTTGGTGAAAAATGAGGGTTTCATGAAAGAGGATCTTAGCAAGCGAGTTTTGACTCAGTGGATAAATAATTTGTGGTTTTGGAGGTATTTTGAGGACTTTATAATGGTATTTTGAGTGGGAAGCAAGATTGAAGGAGAGTTCTGTTGTTAAAGTGGGCTAGTTGGAGCCCCTTTTCCAACGTTCAAGGTCAGTTTGATGGTATGGTTCCAAAGTAAGTACATGTGATTCTGTGATTTGTTTCTTGGGTGTAATAAGGTCATCCATGAACATTTGGAATAATTTAGAGTAATTTTGAAGTGATTTGGGGTCATTTATAAAAAAATGAAAAAAGTTGTCAAGTTGCTAAAATATTGTCAAGCAACTTTTGCAAAAAAGTGCAAAATGAAGTTTTATTAACAAATTATTTAAAAAGTGGTTGTAAATAGTTGGGATGTGTCTGAGTGGGTACGTTTACACTAGGAATGGTCCTCTTATGCACTGAAACACGTGGAATCACTCTGAGCTACATTCAACCGACAGAATCCCTTAAGAGTCCAAAGTGCAAAATGGCTGCAAACTTCAACATGCTCATATTCAGACACCGTGATGCTTAGAAACTTCTCATCTGACCCTATGGGATTGTGTTGGGCCCCTTTACAATATAACCTCTCTCATTTTTCACTATCTCAGAGGTGTTTTCCTATGGTGGAAAATTATCGTTTGGGGAAAAAGTTGTCAAATGCAAGTAGTTGAAAGTTGCAAAGTGGTGCAACTTTCGTTATGCAACTCGTGTGACCAAACAGACTATTTTGATGCATCTAGGTGGGTATGTTTATGCTAGGAATGGTCCTCTTTCACACCAAAACATGGGGAATCGTTCTGAGCTACATTCAACCTGTAGAATCCCTTAAGAGTCCAAAGTGCAAAATGGCTGCAAACTTTAGCATGCTCGTATTAAAACACCGTGACACTTAAAAACTTATTTTATGACCCTATGGGATTGTGTTGGGACCCTCTACAATAACCTCTCTCATTTTTCTCTATCTTGTAGGTGTTTTTCTGTGGTGGCAAATTCTCGCTTGGCAAAAAAGTTGTCAAATGCAAGTAGTTAAAAGTTGCAAAGTGGTGCAACTTTTGTTTTGCAACTCATGTGACCAAACAGACTATTCCTACACATCTGGGTGGGTATGTTTATGGTAGTAATGGTCCTCTTTCATATCGAAACACATGGAATCACTCTGAGCTACATTCAACCAGTAGAATCCCTTAAGAGTCCAAAGTGCAAAATGGCTGCAAACTTCAGCATGCTTGTATTCGGACACCGTGATATTTATAAACTTCTCATCTAACCCTATGGGATCGCGTTTTTCCCCTCTACAATAACCTCTCTCATTTTTCTCTATCTCAGAGGCGTTTTCGTGTGGTGGCGAATTCTCACTTGGAGAAAAAATTGTCAAATGCAAGTAGTTGAAAGTTGCAAAGTGGTGCAACTTTCGTTCTACAACTCGTGTGACCAAACGGAAAATTACGACGTGTTCAGGTGGGTACGTTTACGCTAGGCATGGTTCTCTTTTGCACTGAAACATGCAAAATCACTCCGAGCTACATTCAACTGACAAAATCCCTTAAGAGTCCAAAGTGCAAAATGGCTGCAAACTTCAGCATGCTCGTATTTGGACACCGTGATGATTAGAAAATTCTCATCTAACCATATGAAATCATGTTGGACCCCTCTACAATAACCTCTCTCATTTTTCTCTATCTCAGAGGAATTTTCTTGTGGTGGCGAATTCTCGCTTGGGGAAAAAGTTGTCAAATGCAAGTAGTTGAAAGTTGCAAAGTGGTGCAACTTTTGTTCTGCAACTTGTGTGATCAAATAAAGTTTTCCGACACATCCAGGTGGGTACGTTTACGCTAGGCATGGTCCTTTTTTGCACCAAAACAAATGGAATCACTTCGAGCTACATTCAACCGACAAAATCCCTTAAGTGTCCAAAGTGCAAAATGGCTGCAAACTTCAACATGCTCATATTCAGACACCGTGACACTTAGAAAATTCTTGTTTGATCCTATGGGATTGTGTTGGGTCCCTCTACAATAACCTCTCTTGGTTTTCTCTATCTCAGAGGCATTTTCCTATGGTGGTGAATTCTCACTTGGAGAAAAAGTTGTCAAATGCAAGTAGTTGAAAGTTGCGAAGTGGTGCAACTTTTGTTCTGCAACTCATGTGACCAAACATACTATTCTGACACATCCGGGTGGATAATTTTATGCTAGGCATGGTCCTCTTTCACACCGAAAGATGCGGAATCAATCTGAGCTACATTCAACTGGTAGATTCCCTTAAGAGTCCAAAGCGCAAAATGACTGCAAACTTCAACATGCTCATATTTGGACACCGTGATTCTTAGAAACTTCTTGTCTGACCCTATGGGATCACATTGGGCCCCTCTACAATAATCTCTCTCAATTTTCTCTATATTAGAGGCCTTTTCCCGTGGTGGTGAATTCTCCCTTGGAGAAAAAATTGTCAAATGCAAGTAGTTGAGTGTGTAAAAATGAGTTTTTAGCCATTCCACCCATTGTATTCTACTTTAACTTGGTGGAATGGAATAATTAGGGGTAGGGGACATATTTTCATTGTTTCTAGAGTAGGGGAGGCGAGTTGAAATTAGAATTTTTCACCGTTTTAGACCCCCAATTGGGTCACTTTTACAAAGGACCTATGCCTTAAACTTTCGTTTTCACCCAAATTTTGATTGGGCAACACTCACTAACCAACATAACCCTGAATTCCACAATTAGTTTGTGGAGACATGTTTCACAAAGAACCCTACCATGAAACCCTCATTTCTTGCACTTTACATGGGGGGTTTATTGAAAAACAACCTTCCAAGGCATATCTAACCCAACCAATGCCTCCAAAACTTCATAAAAGACCTACAAAAACTCAAAAGATCAAGAGATCTTTGTTTCCCCCAAGAATTATATCATTTTCTCACTTAAACCACCCAATTTCACCCAAAAATGCACTATTTGCCATGTAGGGCATCATGCCAAACCAACCAAAAGACATTCCCTACACACAAAAATCATTATTCAAGATGACTCCAAACCACCCCTAATACATGCAAAATAAGATTCAATACACACCATAAGGGAGATTCAAGAATGGCAGTAGCAAAATAAGATTTTTTTAATCAACAAGTTGTAAGGCTATACAATGATATATATTGATAAAAGTATATACAATATATTTAAAAAATCCATACAAGCTTAGTACAAAGGAGTCATATGGACATAAAATGTCATGTATATATCAATAGTACAAAACATATTTCCCTCTAGGGGAAGGAAATAGATCTCGTGTTGCCTTCGAAATTCTACTGGATGGAGTGACTGTTGGTTCTCTTATCTTTCGAACACGCTTTCTAGTCCTCTCTTCACTCTGGACATTGAAAATATAGTTTACCATAGTAGCATAATGTGTCAGTAATAAGACTAAATGAAAACAAATTGAAGAGAATTATATGTATTGATTATAGATAGAAAAAGTGCAAAAAGATGCATATGGAACTAAAAGCTTTGAAAATAGTGTATCGATATTAGAGAATTACCTTAATTTTAGGTTCTTGAATAGTTATATCAAACCATTACCCTAATTTTAGCTTCTTCAACTGTATCCAAAACTTGCAAATTCAAAACCATGTTTCCAAAACTAGACCATGTTTCCAAAACTTACAAATTCAAACTTTTATGCTATTCCTCCTATCTTCACTTTGGACATTGATAATACAGTTTACCATAGTAGCAGAATGTGTCAGTAATAAGACTAAATGAAAACAGATTGAAGAGAATTCTCTATTTGGATTATAGATAGAAAAAGTGAAAAAAAATGCATATGGAACTAAAAGGTTTGAAAATATTGTATCCATATCAGAGAATTACCTTAATTTCAGCTTCTTCAATAGTTATATAAGAGAATTACCTTAATTTCAGCTTCTTCAACTGTATCCTAACTATCCCATCAACCAACCAATTACTTTTTGAAAGTATTAAATAAAGAACACTAATGAACTTAAGCATAATGACCTAAGAATTGTACCTTCCATTCTTGAATATGCTATTCAAATGTGCCTCAAGGGTCATCTCTTTGATTAAGAGTATCCAATATTGCTTCATGATCAACATTACTAAGTGTCCATAGTTGTTTTGTCTTTGGTTTGGCGTGATGCTTCAACAACTTAATATTTGTTGCTATAACAAGGTGCAAATACATGATAATGGTTTGGTTTTTCTCGTAGTCTTCAAATGCAGGTATGCCATTATTTCTAATCATGTATGTTCACAACTAAGTTCCTGCAACCACAACTAAACCTGTAGGATACATGAACCCATCATCATCTCTTTACACATGTACCTACTTCATCATGCTCCCCTTTCCCATGCTCAGCTTCAAAAAAACTCCAAATATGAAGTACACCCTTCTCTACATGCATTCTACTCAACCAATAAAACATATGAGCATTCTTGAATTGACATGTGTAATTATTTGACCAAATGAGATGTCAGCCCACTATTATATCATCCTCATGCAATAACTCAATAAAATTCTTGAAACAATGTTGGATATACTCAGATGAGTGAGATCTATCATCACTCATATAAAAATGATACTCTCTGATTATCTTTCGATCCTCTTCTGTACTATCAGGTGCATGTCTATATGTTATGTGGATAAAAATAGAAATTTGAATGGAATTTTAATACTGAGATTGTACCTCATTTTGTGGTTGCAATGTGTAGTTTTCTACAAAATCAACTACTAATATAATAGTGCCAATCGAAAAAGAGTCCTTACACATCCCGAATTGTTGATCCAACCACTGAAACCTATGGCTATGCCTTGCATACTTGTAGAAACTATTTTCCTTAAAGTTTGAAATAAAATCAACAACACTGCATTCTTTTGTAACCAACTCACATCTAGAACCTTCACCTCCACTTTGCAAAGTATATTTGACTATCTCATATCTCTTTTTCTCAACAAGCTTCTTTCCAAATTCATGTTCGAAACCCTCATGAAAACATTGGATAAAATTTTACAAGCCACCACATTGTGAGCACTTTGTATTTAAACAATCATTTCTATAGAAAAAGCAACCATCATCTCTAGAACATAAAAATAGATCTAACAAGTCCCTTGATGATTTCAAAAGATGCATTGCACCACACTCTTGCAACATTTGATTAGTATGCAAAGTAGAACAGATATAGCATAATAGTTCATGGTACATTGAAAACTCCACATGGTATTTGCAACAACAAGTATTACGAATTTTAAGAGGCACACAATAAAATGGCTTCAAACCTTCCAAAGTCCTTTGTGAGATTTCCATATTTGGATGTGTTTCAATAAATTTTTTGAACATTGTTTGGCTTGATTCCAAGAAATGTTTAGGATGCGGTGTATGGTCTCGATTGCCAATTCTTAACTTTAAAACATCCTTTGAATTGGGTGATACTCTAGAGTTATCATGCCAAAATTGCTGAATTACTTGCTTTACATTATCGGTTAACTTCTTATCAACATGTGGAAGCCTCCCAAAAAAATCCCATGTATCATTTTGAAGAGGATCATCTATTATTTCCCTTCTTGCAAGTGCTCTATCCAAAGTTTTACGATTTATGTCAAAATCAATACAATTTTGTCTCATAAAGTGAGCCTTTTTCAATTGATGGCTTACTAGGGCGGTTATAATGACTCTCCGAGCAGCTCTCTTATCTTTTTCCTTGTTATTTTTTCCAATAGACTTGAGAGCATTAATTTTTTTTTTGACAATAATAGAATTTTTTTCAATCTTCTTGTTCACACAAATCTTCAATTTGGCTAGCAAAGGTCTCATCTTTTGTGTACAAAAAGTTGGCATTGCTCAGTCAATGTCTTATTGCTAAAATATTCGTTGAAAATTTGCGTAGCCCACAATTGAATGGTTCGTGTTGACCTCTTGCCTTCAAAATTGGTTATAATGTTCTCATCAATTTCAAGTAACCATTTAAGGGTTCTTGAAGGTCTTGAATTTGGAATATGTCTTTCTTCATTTACCATGTAATTTGGTGAAACATAATCTACACTTGGTTCAATATTATGTTCAACATCTTCAATTCCAACATTTTCAGCTTTAACATTTTCAATATCAGTTTCAATAATTTGATTCCCAATTTCAATATTATGTTCAACATCTTCAATTCCAACATTTTCAGCTTGAACATTTTCAATATCACTTTCAATAGTTCCATTCCCAATTTCAATATTATGTTCAACATCTTCAATTTCAACATTTTCAATATCGATTTCAACATTTTCAATATCAATTTCAACATTAGGATTCCCAATTTCAATATCATGTTCAACATTTTCACCTTGACTTGAAAGACCAAAGGGCTCAGGTTCACCAATATTTGACATGTCTTCTCTTCTCTTCATATGAATTTCTCTATCTCTTTGTCTATATGCTTCAATTTGTTCTTTTGTAAGCTTTCTCTTATGTTTTTGCTTTCGACAACTGCTGCTCCCCATTGTACCTCCAAGAAGATGATAAAAAATGATTTCTTATGACAAATTTCAATAGAACATGCTCCAAAAAGTTGATCTTTGTCTCTTCCTGTTTGAAATCGTGTTTTTCTCGCTTGCAAAGTGTGCAAACAGAATTAGGGTCCGTTGGGATGCCCAAAATGGCCCACTTAAGAGGGGAAGGAGAGGGAGAGAGAGAGAGAGAGAGAGAGAGAGAGAGAGAGAGAGAGAGAGAGAGAGAGAGAGAGCAGATAGAGAGAGAGAGAGAGAGAGAGAGAGAGAGAGAGAGAGGGGGAGAGGAAGAAGGGGAGAGAGAGGAGAGAAGGTAGGAAGGGAGAGAGAGAGAGCGAGATGGGAGGAAGAGGGAGGGAGAGGGACAGAGGGAGGAGGGGGAAGAAGGGGAGAGAGAGAGAGTTATGAGGGGAGAGAGAGGAGAGAATTATGAGGGGGAAGGGAGAGGGGAAGATGGAGAGAGAGAGAGAGAGAATTAGGAGGGGGAAGGAGAGGGGAAGAGGGGAAGGGGAGAGATAGAGAGGGAGAGACAAAATTAGGAGGGGGGAGGGAGATGGGATGAGGGGGAAGGGGACAGAGAGAGGGAGAGAGAATTAGGAGGGGGAAGGAGAGGGGAAGAGGGGAAGGGAATATGGAGAGGGAGAGATAATAGGAGGGGGAATGGAGGGGTGGATGGGAAGAAGGGAAGAGAGAGGGAGAGAGAATTAAGAGGGCTAAGGGAGAGGGGAAGAGGGGAAGACAGGGAGAGAGAGAGAGAGAGAGAGAGAGAGAGAGAGAGAGAGGAGGAGGAGGAGGAGGAGAAGGGGGTGAAGGAAGAGGAAGAGGGGAAGAAGGGTCAGAGAGAGGGAGGAGGGGGAAGGGAGTGGAGAGAGAGAGAGAATATTTAAATATTTTAAATATTAGTAATATTAATTAGTTATATACTATTTTATATATTATCTTTTTATATACATATATTTATACATTAACTATAATATATAAATATTATACATAATAATATAATATAATATATATTATACATAATTCCGTAAGAGATTATCATAAATTATATATTATATATTATATTATAAACTATATTGTATATTCTAAACTAGATATATTAAAATAAACTATAAACTATTTATTGCATTTTTTAAATTATATATTAAAAACTATATTACATTTATAAAATAAAAATATATAAAATGACATATAAAATTTATATAAAATCATATATTAAAATTATATATAATTCAAATCAGATATCCGATTTGGACCAAATATTCGATTTGAATCGGATATCCGATATGTCTGACACAAACCCTACTACCTAGGGATTAGGCTTGGGTTTTCTTTAGAATTTGGCTAGGACATGCCAATCCTAAGAAGTCAACACAAAAAACATGTTTAACAACTTACCTTGCTTTTCTAGACTTCGCCCATGTGGCTGACGACTTTTTTTTATCCTAAATTAATGAAACGAAAAGGGTTTTTAAAGGAGATTCTCAACTTTCCACCACTATAAATTAGGCTTTACTTTGAATTTATTAAATAATTATTATTCATTTTCTATTTGAATTATGACTAAAGTCCTGATTGATAGTTTGATTGAAAAACATCTATAGCTTTCAAACAGTAGCACATTTTTTGAATTTGAAACATGCATCACATTCTATGCTTCGCAAACTATAGGATTTAAAAAAAAATGAATTTCATGAAGTTTTGACCAAGTTAAGGTGGTGAGACATACAAGTTTTTTATATTTTTTAAGTTGTAATAAAAAATTCATAATTAATTATTTACTTGGAAAAAAATTACAAAAAAATATGCATCACATCGGGACATGAGTCCTCTACTTATATCTAAAATCTTATAAAAAAATATTATCATTTTATTGTGGTTAGGGTGGTCAGACAGATGCCTACTTCTTATTTTTTCCCTGAAATTTAAGTACTAATGCATTGAAATTTCAAATTTTCACCAAATAGATTTAAAAAAAAAAAATTAATAGTTTAGAAACTACATTCAATTTTCATTCTTACATATTTTTGAAATAATATAGATAACTTATTCAAATTTTTACATCAAGTTGCCTAACTCTGATTTTTCTAAAATTTCATTGCCACTTCAAGGCTTATTTTTTCCATGATGATCCTGCACATACCCTTAAATAATTGAGATTTATTTAATTAGTCAAAAATGTTGATTGAGGATGAATTAATTAAATGATGTTAAATCACTTAATTAATAGATGAATACCTCTCATGACTACTATGATTACTACCATAAAAATGAGCAGGTTCAAGAACAAGATGTGGGGTAGAATTACTTGAATTCACATCCTTTTGTTTCCATGATTGTTTTGGAGTCTTCTGAAGTTCACCTTCCAACTTTTCATTAGGATATTTCTTCATATGAGCTCTAGTCTACCTCATTTCTTCTCTGTAACTTCTTCTCTAAATTTATGACTCTGACTTCAAAGTTTGATCTCAAACTAGAGAATTTACACAAGTTTTTACCTAGCAAAGTCACCAATATGTTGGTGTTTTTTAAATACCAAGATTATCTCACAAATAACCTATTGAATTTCAATCTTCCAATGCTCAATTATTGGGAGGGATTGGCCAATGAATGAGTTAAAGTTACAACAAATTTCTTCCAGCACTTTGGGCTTTTCAAGACCTGAGAGGGTGATCGCACACAATGCAATTAAGATCCTCTATGCCAATTAATCTCATACATTATAAATAACAGATTCATTCCGATAATTACTACATGATAGATAAGAATCTTAAATACTTGGCAAATATTTAAACACTTAACATTCAAAGCAAGGGAATGCAAGTTTCAACATGAAACTTCTAGAAATAAAACCTCAACTAAAATGGAAATTTGATAATTATTCTTTGACTATGAATGATCCTATAACTTATAAATTTAGACACAAACTCAAGCCTAGTGCCTTATCTCAAAGCATAAAGTCTAAATTACTACAAACCATGATACATGACAATATTTAATTCTAACATTAAAGAGCTACTCAATATTACATTACAACATTAGCACTTAATATTTTGAATCCAAAACTACTTATCGAATCCAAGCATCAATTGCAAAAATCTATGCTTCTATTAATGAGATTTAACCAATTCTTTGAATTGGAACCTTAATAAAGAACAAACACCACTAGAAATACAAGGGAGACTAGATGAAATATATTTGATCATTTTCATTGAAAATCTGTACAAATAATACATTGGAGAGAAGTGGCTTCAAAAATTTTCCGTTCTATTCAAATTATGCTAGTACTATCATACAACATTAAAGCATTCAAAAATTACAAACTCTATAACCTAAAGCAAGACTAAAAAAATAATTATTTGTGCTTGCATTACAAATTCCATTGAAGATCAATCAACAACCTTGTGAATGGCCTTGGATTCACTTTTATAAAAATAAGGGAGAAAAAAAAAGCTTTGGGGAAATTGACACATGTCATCATTACATTTCAAAATATGGTTGTATTTCCAAACCATGGGGGAAATATCCCATATAAGAAAAAAACCCTTTTCATTCATTTGTGAAAATATTCCTGCTTCCAAAAGGCCTTTTACTAAAGGAGATGGTCGAGAAATGAACCTGATATTCTTTTCAACTCCTTTTACATGTCTTTCCAAAACTATAGGACATAAAGCATAAAAAAGAGAGACCAAGGTAGAAATTCTACATCAGTAGTCTAACATTAGCAAATTTTTAATTTGGAGGAGACAATATTTAAACATTCCTTCATCAAAGGCTTAATCTGTAAATTTTTCAAGCCATGCATTGAACTCCTCCTCAGTTGGCCACTGAACCTCAAATAACTTCTGCACCTTAGCATTGTGTGCATTATACCTTGCATCCATGATGGTTCTAGCTTCTTTTACAAAAGCATCCAAATTTATCTCCATATTAAATAATTCATCCAAAAAATTATTCAATTGAGAAAATTTTGCTTTCCCCTCTTTGTAAATGAATGATGACAATGATGGGACAATTGTCCCAAACTCATCCTTTCATTTAGTGAATCCTTTCAAATCCCCAGCCTCATTCAAAATATGAGGCATACCATCCTGCTCCATATCCTTGAACATTTTCAATTTACTTTTAAGCTACATATCCAACTATGTCAGATAGCTATTCAAATTTAAATTTTAACCATTGATATAATTGTTTTAAAATAAGATCGATGACTATCACATTCCCTTTATACATCAAATTTTCTTTAAAACCCTCAAACATGAAGTTATAATGTGAAGGAAAGATGCAATGAACTATGGAGTTGAAATGTAGCTTCTTGCTACTATTGTTTTGGAAACCATCGTGTATTTCTCTTTGGTCTTCAATTGGAAGAATTGAAAATGCGATGTGAAGAGTTGGCACAATGCGAAGAAACTCAAACCATCACATATCACACATGAGTTCTAGGGTTATTAGGATGAAATATCAATATGAATGCTCATTGTGATGGAAATAATATCCATAACATATCCTTTATCTTCCCATTGCACATCACATTTTTCCTTCTATCCTTTTGATTCATAACCACGATGCATTATGGAGGCGCAATTAAATATTTTAATAGAGTTTCATTACAAATTTCTCTTTTCCCCATCCTTTGTTAGGTTTAATCCACAATACATAGGATGTATGTGATGCAATATGAGATTCACACCTTTACAAAATATACTCTTGGCATATTCTTCCTTCATCTCCTTCTTTTCTTTTGTCCATCACATATCACATTAAGAAAGTGGGACATAAAATGCGATGTATTGGGGTGCAACGATGGAATGAATGGGCTATCACATATTGCTATTACGTGGTAACCAAGCAAAGATCAAATTGTGATATGAATACATCATGCAATGTGAAGGAATAGCAAAGGAATCACATACCACTAAAATGGGTTTAGTGGATTTTTACGCAAATGATATATACTAGAGACATGCGATGCAAAGGCATCACATATCACACAAAGGCACCCATCAACTATGAATCAAAGCCAATACGAAGAAGGTTCACTATGTGAAGGAAAAAATAAGGCATCACACATTGCAGATTTGAAGTTGGCATTGCAAAGGTAAAGTGCGATGCATTGAAAGCTTGCGATGGAACACCATAAATATATCAATTGGAAACATGCATTATAAGTTGTTTTAAAGAAGGGACCACCTAGGTAATATGGGTAAACATGACATAATAAAACCTTAAGGCATAGCCAATATTTAGGACAATGGGAAATATTTCAAGAAACCAATCATGCAAAGGGACAAATCTATAACCCTAAGCATAAGGGGTCAATAAACATATGGATTTATTGACTTAAGTGTTAACTTAGATGACATGGAACCAACTGCAACAATTCAATGAAAAATTAGATCAAAAGTATCAAGGGTAGAAATGAACTAAGGCTTCTCTTTGAAATATTGATTAAGACTAGACACTGTAGCATAAACCCTAACCATGGAAAGACTAATAAAACTCAGGAAAGAATGGACTAAATATCAAGGGAACAAATTTTTTTTGAAGGGTTCCACTAGGAATTATGAATGAATTTTTTTTTTCTACAACTTACCAAACCTTTAATGGCTTCCCTTAGAGGAGTGAAGTCTAGCACATCACTCCAAGGAAATCATATCTTGCTTTGCTTGATTTGTTAGATACTTGAATGGTAAGATGCTTAGGATCAACAATGCATATTAGCATTCACAAGAAGACATGAACACACATAATCTTGAACATGATGATAAGATCTTGAATGCTGCTACAAAATGACTAAAAATATGCTGTTGAATGCTCTTAACAATAAAATTTTCTATAAGATTGCTCTCATAAAGTATGTGTAGTTTGAATTGATAAAATAACTATTTTAATAAGTTTTTTCTAATTTCTTGAAAAATAGATTCCAAAAGCTGAAAATTGCATATGAAATTTGAATAATTAAAATACTACCAAAACATATTAAAAATTGGGACCTAGGACCTAAGGGGGACCCATTCGCCCAAGGGCGAATGGGTCTTAGCCCAAAAGTCCAGGAAACTATACATTATTCAATGTGTTTTAATTAATGACTGCATCAATTAAATATAGATTACGCTTTCAGAGAATAGGAAACATAAGGATTTGGAATGCGTAATTTGGAAAATTAAAAGCTTAATTAAGTCCATTTAATCAAGGGACCCAAACATAGTGTGAAATTGTAAAGGTATACAATTTCCTACATGACAGAAAATAATAATAAGGTAAAGGGCATATACATTAAGACCTTAGGGACTTAATAAATAATTTCAACTCATGGGTCTAAGTGTCAACCTTAGGAAGAAGGGGTCAGTAGTAGGATGAAATTTAAGAAATAAAATTGTGACTTAATATATAGGCAACGAGCAATAGGAAGTCAATGTGCAAATATAACAAAAGTGAAAGAGTGCTACCAAGACTTAGGGTTTTTAGACCTAATGCAAGCTTATGATATTATTTATATCAAACCCTAGCAAGAGTATATTCATTTTTATGCTCAAGATAAGGGTAAAATACCAGGAGATAAAAATTTCACAAAAAGTACTACTAGTGTCTCCAGTTGGGGATGCTTACTTCATAGAAACAAGGTGAGAAAACATGATCTCTAGAGATGCAAACCAAAAAAGACTAGGAAAATCAAAGCAAAGAAAAAAATAAGAAAAAACTAGACAAAAGAGATTGTACAAGATAATAAATATAACACATTGTACATGGATAAAATATATTTGAAGAGAAATATGGTTTCAGGAATTGTCCATACATTGGAAATTCTAGAAATTCACCTATATGGTTTTACATATAGTAATAATCCTCACCATGTGTGTTGCTATTCAGATATGATCCAAGCCATATGGCATAAAACTTTCCATGATTTCCTTTATCTTGAGCCCTTGCATTTCATAGAAGCACCTTATCATTCACTTGAAACTTTCTTGTAGTAGTTGTCTTATCATACAAATCCTTGACCTACTATTGAAGGCTGTTTTTTTTTGCTATGAAACTCCCCTTGTCTCATCTAATTGAGTGAGTTGGTTGATTCTATTTACCATTACATTAGAGATGTCTTCATCATGCTCTTGGATAAACTTGTATACCTACAATAAATTATTGATAGGAATCTAGCTTCTAGGGTGTAAACCAATTCAAATGGAGATGGACTAGTAGTCTTCATTATTGTCACTCACTCAGCCCATAAGGCTAACCTAACCTTTGAGTCCCAAGATTTTTTGTTTTTCTCAATCACCCTCTTCGAGTGCTAGTAAAGATAGTCTCTGATAATGCAATGTTCTATCACTAATTTTCTTGTTTCCTTCCTTGTAGTGATAGTTTCTATCCACTTAGTAAAATAGTCAATGGCTACAAGGATCTTGTTGAAATTTTATTCCACCCTTAGATGACCCATCATTGATAACCAATCTGAGAGATCCTACATGGGTCATCTTGCATGAATTTTCCTTGGGGGATTCCTAAATTTGGCTAAGTCCTAGTTTTTGAGGTTTTGGGTTTTCACTTCCTTTCCTACTTGCATGATTTCTCCATCGCTCCTGACCTTCCATCTCCTTCATCTCTTTTTCCATCCTTCTACTAATGTTTCAATTGTCAGACATCAACCTTACCCTTTAACATCCCCCATTATTTCATTAATTATTGCTTAATAGTTTGAGGTATGTCACCTAATGGTCTAAGGTATGTCACCCGATGGTCTGATGCCATCGCCCGACAGTCTAGAGCTCATCGCCCATGCTCCTTCCATATTCCTTCTTCCTAAGGTCTATACTACCATTTCATTTTTCTAAGTCCTCATATTCAACCTTATCCTTCCATATTTTCTTCTCATTGATGTATGGATTCCTAAATTTGGCTATGTTGAGTTTCAAGATTCGAGAATCGAGCTTCCTCTTTACCGCTTACCTTTTCCTTGGTAAGAGGTAGACCATCTTCTTGATCCTTGATGCCCGATAAAGGTTGACCTTTCGGTGGTCATGATTTTGGATTTCTTCTCTTCCTTCATTCGACATGCGATACATCGATGGCTCGATGTCTGTCACCTGATGGTCTAAAGCTCGATGCTTGATGTTTTATGTGGTACATCGATGGTCTGAAGCCCAACACCTGATGGTTTGATGTGGTACCCCAATGGTCCAATTCCCAATCACCTCCACCCGATGATCCAATTTCCATCACCCAACGACCCGACCCTAGACGAAGACACATTTCTGAGGCCCCGAACCATTTAATTCATATTCATGCCAAAGATTCCTTTCAGGCTCGATGCCACGACATTTCACAGATTGGCATGTTTTTGCATGACGATGCCATTAATGCACAAACCACTCCCCAACTACCAGAAATGATTCTTGGAGCTACATGAATATGTTTTAATGCACAAACCAACCAATTGCAAGTGGATTTCATGGTACCCATGCTCATTTATTATTTTTGTTTATCCTTTTTGATGAATCCCTTACCTAGATCATTGATTTCATGGAGGATTTTGGAGGTACTTATGGATAACCTCCTCTATAGAGGTATGGTGACCATGCTTGTTCTAGGCATGAATTTTATGGACAAATATCAAGTTTCCTTGATTAGATCTTGTAACCCTAGCAAGGCTAGGGTTTTGTTTGAGATCAACTAAGTTATGCTTGATCTATGAAAGTGACACTTGTATTCTTTTTATGGGTTCTTACTATGGCTCCTCTAGGGTTTTCTATTACAGGTGCTACATTTTTTGTATTCTACCATTGCAAAGATTTATTCTAAGCTTCATGTTAATAATATTCAACTATTATCACTATTTTTCCTTGTATGTTTGAGTAAAATCCATTTACCTTCATGATTGAGTATGTGTTTTAGCTATTTCATTGATATATTATGTTTTTTTGAAGTAGGAATAAATAAACTCTATCTTGGTGCATCACCTTCTTTTACATTTTGTGTCTCTTTCTATCCCTTTTCTATGTGATATGTTAGAGTAGAGTAGTAATAGGTTTCATGTGTTGTGTTAGAAAAAAACAATTGTACTTAGCTTAGAAGAGGAAGTCAACCTTCTCTAGATCTTCAACCTCATTTACACAAGGTCCCACACCTTGAGGCTATTTCCATTATGTCATTAGAACATTGAACTCTTGTTCAATAGAGTGCAGTGTTATGTGACAACAATTTATAGCATGTCTAGTGGGACTTAGAAGAAGTTTCATTTCATTATTTTGAGAGAGTGGCACTGCTCTCAAAATTCCATCCTTGAAGAGGCTCTCAAACAAGTACCTAGCAAATTTAAAATCAAGGAAGAACTTTACCTTCAAATTGGCGACTCTGCTGCCACCCAAGACTCTTGGTTCAGGATTTAACTTGCACATTCATTCCCAATATTCAAATAAAATTATATTCTAGAGGTAATTTCCAATGCATCCATATCTCATTTTCTACTTCCAAAAGAAGAAATAGATAATCTTTGTCAGCTATAAGAAGAAATAGAAGCATAATTCCATCTCCTAGGGCTCAATCTATGCCACCTGTGGGTAGATTATTTCAAGCTAGAACACCCGCTACCCATACAAATAGGAATTTATTTCATATGGATTTACCTAGAAATCAACCTTTTATAGCTTTTACTTGTGGAAACCCCTCGATTCTAGCCCAAAAAGGTGATATACCAGTCAATGCCTTGAGAAGTATTCCTCATTTTTCTATTGAAACATCTACAACTCCAGAAGAGCACATCCTAGATGTGGCAAGCATATGCTCAGTGCATGATGTTACAAAAGACAATATGGTTGTTAGGTTGCTTGCAACTTCCCTTAAGGGTAAAGAATTGCAATGGTATAGAGGTTTTCCACCTAACTCCATTCAGAATCGGGATGAGTTAGGTGAAAAATTATGCAAGCATTTTGAAGACAAAAGTGGGCATTTGTCTCTAGTAGAACAACTAACAACAATAAAAAGAGAACCTCATGAGTTCATGAGTGAATTCAACTATAGATTCTAGAAGACTTAGAACATAATCCCTATCTTGGTGAAGCCTTCTCTTGAATATGCTTTCCTTTATTTCTTAAAGGCTCTTAGCAGTGACATGGCTATTTTGATTCGATCTATGGGAGGATTTACCTTACCAAATGCATACGACATAGCTATAAGGGCAGAAAATTACTTGATACAAGCTACAAAGATAGCTTATATACCACCAATGCATTTATTTCTAGAGCTTCCTCAACAACCCACAATGGATCCTATTCCAATGGATGGAATTTCTCAACCATCTATTCTGGTCACATCAATAGAAGAGGTGCAAGAAATGAGAAACATGATCCAGAGGTTGAATAATGGGTTAGAAATGGAAAGGAGGCAACAAGCTCAAAATATCAGAACAATCTAGTTGAAGAACATGATTGGTGTTATCCATGCAATCAACTTCATAATCAAAATTCTTGTCAAAGTGGTGAGTTTGTGATAATTCTTATGGTTCAAAATGAGACCTCCACATCAGTATAATAATTTAATGCAAACCAAGCAGTTTCTAGTAGGTAGGATCACTTGCAGGGAGACTATACATTCATCAACTAGAATGAAGAGGAATTTTGTGGTGTGAATCAGATAGCTTGGGATACTAGATCAAAAGGGATAGTAATGGATAATTTTTCCTCATACATAATGGGCCAAGCATCATCTTCCCAACCATTTTAAAATGTTGCAGTTTTTGGAGCAATAGGTAGAACAACAATTCTATGATCAAATTAGTCTACCATTAAGAGCAATAGGAAAATGGACAGACCTCAAGTCACCCAATCAACAAAGTTGGATTTGGTTGTTCCAAAGGTTTCACCTAAGGTTAGTCATCCCCCTTTTAATATAGTTGATCAAGTGAGGAAGGATAACTTGAATGCCACCATGTTAGATGCCTTGTCCATACCACCTCAAAGGGATCTACTACAAGAAGCTTTAAAAGAGCATAATCGACCAAAGGATGTATTTGAAAAGGAGAATACCACTCCTTTGATTAGACTAGTGTAGCCCAATGAAGAAGGGAATCCAAATAAAATCAGTAAGCCACTTAAACATAATCATAGTGAACTCTACACTCCTAGTCCTCTAAACATGACTTTTACCTTGGATGATCAAAGAGATGAGTGTGTTGTTCATGAACCTTCTTCTCATGTGGAGGAGGTCCCTGATTGCTTTTTGGATGTGTTGGAAAATGGTTTTCAATTTAATTCACCTGTTGAGGTAGGGGATTTTGGTCATAGCTATTGATAGGCGTTTTTGCACTTCTCAACATAGACAAACCACAAGTGTTATGTCTCTCTTGAAAGGTAATGATCTAAAAATTAGTTTCAAAAAATGACCCCAAGGTCTCTCGGATGTCAGGTCATGACTATGCATAAAAACAACTCAGTTGTGATGTGTGATTTACTAAAAATCACAAGGGGCCTTTGAATTTCAAATTTGCAACAATGAAAATGACAGGTCACACCCATATTTATAAGTCAACCCACCTTTAATGCAATAATTTATGGTAGGTATTTTGAAATTTGTGTGGGAGGGTATGGGTTCAAAAACATGCAGGGAAAAATCCATTGGGTTGAAGTTTGTTGTAGAAACTTGATAGGCGAAAGTTGTGAGGGAAAATTCCATTGCAGGGAGGCGATACATGGATGTCGCAGTGAACAACACTATGGAGATGGCATCTCGCACGTGGCTACCCCCACACAGAGAATCACATGGAAATATCCGCATAGGGAAAAAGGGGGTGGGGTTTTCGCATGGTGGAAACCCACAAATATTTTCTCACAAAACCTCGAGACTTCTAAAAACTTAGGAAAATGGCCAGACATGATAAAATTTTGTAATTTTCAAGGCACTTGATCAACTTGGGTCTAAATACAAGAGCACAAAAAGCAAGGTGAACACGAATTGACCTAGCGAGAGGCATGACAAGGAGGGGGGTCCCTGGTCTAAGCAGGGTGTGTGTGCAGAAGGCACAATAAATGATGACTCTACTGGGGAATGCTCCCAAGCATTCCAAGGATAAGGATTCATCCAAAACCCAAAATCTCTTGTTTTGGAGATCAAAGACAAGCATCATCAAGTTAACTTAGAGCTCAAAGTAGAATAAAATCCTTAATTGAATTGAGCCACAAATATCTCAGAAGTGTGTGCATAGTGAGTTAATTACCCTCCCTTAGAAACTACAGAGGTGAGTGACCAGTCAACCAAGACAAGCTACATAAATAGTGTAACTCCAAAAGTAACCTAGACATTATCTTGCTGCGAGTTAGACATCCATAGCCCTGATGAAGTTGTTGCTGCAATCCACACAAACATTTCTATATTTCCAGTTGGGCATCCATAGCCCCGATAGAGTTGCTCCCACACCCACATAGTTGCTTGTTTATTAATATTTTTCTTGTTTTTCTCTTTTCTCTCATACTTTTTGCTCAACTGAATAAGCTGTGAAGCTTATTTCAAGGTTTGGATATTGCAGTGGTCATTGAAGAAGATTTAATATTTTTCACTTGTTAAGGCCTCATGATGACTGTCATATAGCCCTTTGGGAGCATTACAGATATGTGTTATGTGAGTTTCAAGATAAATATGAAAGGATTCAGACAAAGGTTTCATTCTAGGTCAAGCAAAAGTTAGGTTGATGAAACCAGACTCGCAGAAGTGAATAGAAAATACCTGGTAACTCGTGAATACTTATCCATAGAAAAAACATGAACATGCAACAAAGTGGGCCCCTTTGACTAAGCCAAGTACAACCACCTCATTAAGACTGAACATGACCCTCAACAAAAAATATTGGAAAGATAAGTGAAAGAAAAATAAAGAAGAACACAAAAAAACCACCTACTTTAACTATGTACAAGAGTGAGCTAGAGCAACTTAGGCAAGCAAATAATGTTTTGGATATTTCCTATTGATTGGCAGCAGGACATCTTCTCTAGTAAGGGTCTTTAAGTGAAAGAATTATCTCCTAGGATTTCAAAATTTTGAAAGGGGCCAAGCCAAAGCTTGTTGAATTTATCATGTCCCCCTTTCTTTTCATGGGCCTTATCCCAATATAGCACTAGATCAGCAAGTCTAAAGGCCTTAACCTTGGCTCTACGATTGAACCATATTTTGACTATGCCCTAATGTTTTGCAAAATTTTCTACGACTTTATCTCATTTCTCCTCTAAGCAGAGCAACTCAGCCAGATGGGCTTCAAGGTGTTCTCCTTCTTCATAATAGGTGTTGATAAACTGAAACATGGGAATCTTATGGTGAATTGGGAAACAGGTTCTGAACCATAGACGAAGTGGTATGGGGAATTTCCTAAGGCTGCTTTGTGTCAGGTATGATTTTTCCATAGAGAAAACCTTAGCTAGTTGTGCCAATCCTTTGGGTTCTTATCTAGCAACTTGCAGATGAGAATAATTTTTTTTTTGTTAGTAGATTCAGCTAACCTGTTACCCTAGGGATAGTAATTTGATGAGAATTTTAGCACAATCCCATAATCAAAAGCCCTACCCACAAATTTGAGAGAAGCATAGGTTGGACCATTATCACAGACTAATGCAAATAGGCATCCAAAAGAATTGATAATATAGCTCTCAAGAAAATTAATCACTACCTCAGTTGTACATTATCTACAAAAAATAGCCTCTGTCCACCTAGTACAATAATAAATTGTGGTTAGAATGTACCCATGTCTTGCAAAAGATGGTGGATTGACTAGACCAATCAAGTCCAGTCCCCATTGGGAAAAAGGCCTTACCACAATGATCGACTGCAATGGAACATCATACCTCTCTCTGGTGGCTGCAGTCTAGCAGACATGACAAGATCAAATGTGGTTGCGAGCATCTTTGAATAGTGTCAGCCAATAGTATCCGACTTATAGAATATGGTGGGCTGTTGAAGGACCCGATCCATGCCCTATTCCGAATTTATCATGAAATTCCTTAAGCACTTCAACTGCTTCAACTTTCCCAAGGCATCAGAGGTAGATCCCTACATGATTCTTCTTATACAATGTGTCACCTTTTAGCATATAACTATTACTTTCTAGCCACAAGGCTCATTTTTGGACCCCTTGGAAGCATGGTGAGCATTTGTGGTGTAGAAAATAATACACGATATCATCATACCATTCATCTGGAGAGACATCCTCCAAGTGGTACTACTGGGCGATGAGTTTCAAATCAGTTTCAGCCATGGTGCATGTAAGAGCCTGACTACACACCAGCTTCATTGGTTGTATTTCCATGTAATATTCTTCCAGCAGTGTACCCCACGTTGCTTGTCTTTCCCCTGGCTCAATTCACATCAGCAATATCTTAATAGCTAGGTTCAAGACAATAGAAAATACCTTATTTCTCAATATCTAGTGCCTAAAATTCTTAACTACATAGACTAGGGCATACATCTGCTTTTCAATATTGGGATAACCTAATTCAACATCTTTCAATGGGGCACTCATGAAGGCAATATGATATTCACTTCCTTTGTCACCTTTCTGGGTTAGCATACTAACACACAAGTGATATGAGGAAAATGAGTATATATAGAATGAATTTGAATAATCAGGGCTGACTAGGATGAGAGTTTCGGTGATGGCTCTTTTTATTTTTGAAAAATCCTACTTGGCCTTTGGCATCCATTCAACCTTAGCATCCTTCTTAAGCATACATTCAATGGTTTGACAATCTCAGTAAACCCAATGATAAACTCCCTTATAAAGTTGATCTTTCCAAAGAAGGACTTCATTTCTTTATTGCTTCTCGGTGGATACATATTTAAAATATCTTGAATGCGTTCTAGGTCAATTAATATGGCATTCTCTAAGATTACATGCCCCAATAATTTTCACTCAGCTACTCCAAAGATACACTTTTTGGGATTTAATGAAATGCTAAACTCTCAGAATTTTTGGAACACCCTGCATAAATAAGAGACATGATCTGCTCTCTTCTTTGAAAAAATCATGAGGTCATCCATGTAGAGGATGATGCATTTACCTATCACATCATTAAAGGTTATGTCTAATCCTTCGCCCTCGCATTATTTGCATTTAAATTGGTGTTGACTTTGTTGCTTTTCCACTGAAGCTTCTATTGGAGTGATATGCCTCTTGATGTGATCTAACCCTATTTGACAAAGGTAACATTCAAACTCAGAATGAGACATGTCATGAATTCTACACCAACTAGGAAACAAAAGCTCCTTGAAATCCATCCTAGCCCCTAGACTGAGCTGATCATGTACACACTTCTTCCTAAACTCATGGAAGCCATCAAACAAAATCAGGCTGGTTTCCTCCTAAAGATCCTCACTATCAGATTCAACCTATGCCTTCATGCTATTAAGAAGGGTAGTTGTGTTAAGAGAGGCATGACATAATACATAGAATTCTTCTACCTCCTCTTCTTCACCTCCATATGTAATTGGGAAATAATTCTCCAATTCTATTTTTGTGAACAAAACCTCATTAGTCTTGTTGTACTCAATTATCATAAATTTCATCCTAGGTTTGCACTCAATATAGATCTAATTAGGAAGTACCTTCCAAGGCAGCCACATATGTGAATAATTAGTTGAAGTATAATCATTGAGGGCCCAGGTAAAGTCTCTACCCATTATGATCCCATAAGTATCAGGAATGTCTGCAACTTGGATATTAGTGACTTAATGCACCCTTGGGTCCACTACCGCTTGCATTGGGATTTTTTAACTCCCCTACTACATTTACCTCGGTCTTATCTAGTTGAGTTACCTTCCTTGTGGATGGGGTGGGAGTTATACCCAATGCCTTGCAACTGCAAATGGCATGACATTGGTTGAGGCCCCAAAATCTAGTAGGCAGTTGTTTATATTTTTTCCAAACATAAAATTGTCAACAGGAATGGAGGGGTCTTTAACCTTCCTTGGAAAAAAATTGCAGAGGAATTAGCTTGGGATACCTGAGCCTTATCCTTCTCATTGCCTCTATCTTTTTTTTGTATCTAATTTTGTTGTTCCCTAGTTGGCTGCTTATCCAGTTGTTGA
The DNA here is from genome assembly GCA_007115665.2 of Sequoiadendron giganteum. Taxonomy (NCBI): domain Eukaryota; kingdom Viridiplantae; phylum Streptophyta; class Pinopsida; order Cupressales; family Cupressaceae; genus Sequoiadendron; species Sequoiadendron giganteum. The sequence continues at coordinate 540,529,107 of CM021102.1, read as the reverse complement.
TGCTTACTAGGTTGTTGATCAAGATTCTTCCCTACAATTTCCTTGATTATTGGCTCATTGTTGAAGGTGTCAAATGAGACCCTCTTTGTTGCTGCATCTTGGGATGGTTTTGATGGTACAACCCCATTCAACAATCGAAATAAGGAATTCCTAATGGCAGGTACACTTAATAGCTCAAAAGATGATAGGCTCACTTTTACCTTCTTTAATTTTTCCACCACACACTCTCCCCTTTTTTCAACATATGCCTTAGATTTCCTTTGGCAAGATCAGGGTTTTGTTCTTTTGTAGGATCAGGCTGCCTATTCCTATTGAAGTATTGGGTAGACACCCTAGGGTAAGGTAGGTTATAAGGGGTTGGGCATGGTAGAACATATGAACCTCGTCCTCTCATTGTTCTTCCTCATCTTTAGGACCATTATCTATTGAATAAAAAATTTGAGATAGAGTTCCTTCATTACATACCTCATTTGCTTTGCCTCCCTTTTCTATAGTCTCATTTTCATGTTTGTTCTTATCCCCTTGAGGGAAGGGCACCTGGTTAACCAATAAAACTAAATCATATGGCTCAGAGGAAACTAGTTCTTGATAGCTTGAACTATCCACAACATTTTGCACTTCCACTTGAAATATTGCAGTAGTAGTTTGAAACTCCAGACATTCGAGCTCGAAATGCTCGTTGGTTTGATGGATTCTACACCATCCAGATAATGTTAACTCAGCCAAGTATACTCCATTTTCCAATTTATCTATGATACTAAGTGGGTCAAGCGGTGTAGGCACCCCTCCATTGTTGAGCTTGGTATTCCACATTTTATTTTTCCTTTGGGGTTGCCTTCTTTTAAATCTTTTCCTTGAATTCTAACCTCGTTTAGAGTTTTTCCCAAGAGTTGCACCTGAATCATGGTTATCTCTATGGTAGTTGGCTTGAATGCTTCTTTGAGATGCTTGCAACTAATTGTTCTCATTTCTTAAGTGAGTGACTTCGATGGTCAACTTCTTTACTTGCTAAAAAAATTCATCAATCTATTCCTTGTCTACATTACTTTGATTTGGCATGAAATTTTGGAGGAAAATGGGGCGTGCTACGGACAATTTCTACTGAGCAACTGAAGGTATGTTGGGTTGTTGTGAATAAGTCTACTAGTTCAAATTTTGCAGATAACAAGGTATTGAAGGAAATTGATTTAATAGAGGCCCTAGATGTGGCACGATGGACAACTAGGGAACCTGATTCATCAATGGTGTTTGGTGGGCTAAGGCATGAATGGGCCCTTGAACTTTCCCAAGATTGACAGTAGGTCCCAATGAGGGTAATGGACCAGCCAAATGCTGCCCCAAATCGATGCTTTCCTTAACTGCTTCTGCATAGGCATCTGCCAAATGTGTAGGAGGCTAATGGATTCACTTGACTAAGGATGAGGTGATATTATCTAAGGTAGCATAGTATACTTCTCTTTCTGAAGTATCGTGAACTACATAGGGTGGTTATAATCCATACATTCTTGATGAAATCTATTGTTAACGGAGCTAATAAGTTCATTCACTTCCCTTTTGATGGACATGAACTACTGATACCAATTTGTAGGGCTGATTGGATTTTTTAATTTCTGTAAGAATGTATCCTTCATGAGGTTCAATGAAGTGATTCACCCTTTAGGTAGATGAATATACTAGTAAAATTCTTCCTCTCCAATAGAAAATGGGAAGAGTCTGTAGACAACATCTTTGTGTTCAATTTGTCTATCTTTGAGGGTAGTTTGGAAGATCTTAAAGTGTTCTTCAGCTATCCTTTGAGGATTGTTCGTGTAGAACTTAGAGCAGATTGTTTTTAGATTCTTTGGAATATCATGGTAGTCATTGAAGGACAATGGTGAAGGGTTATTTCCCAACCAAGCCATTTGTGGAGGTGGGATTGGTAATGGCTGAGTTTCAACAACTTATGGCTAAGATATGGTGGCTCAATGTTTTGGGTGTGGCTGGTAAATGGTGAAAAATCTGGTTGGGGTGAAGGAGAAGATGGAGATGGAGGAGATGGAGGTTGAGTGGGTGGTGCTAATGTTGAAGCTTCCCATTTCTCGGGTCTCTTGTCCCTAGTAGGGGTCTTTAATTCTTGAAATTCTCCTTTATCCGGTGTAGATCTAGTTACCCTATAGAACCTTTATGGAGAGAATGACCCTATTCAATCCAACTTCATCTAATGGCCCTCCTAGTGCTAGTTCTATTAATGGGTGTTTTTTCACTTCTCAAAATAGATAAAACACAAGTGTTATGTCTCTCTTGAAAGGTAATGATCTACAACTTAGTTTCAGAAAATCACCCCAAGGTCTCTCAAATGTCACATCATGACTATGCATAAAACAACTTAGTTGTGATGTGTGATTTGCTGGTAATCACAAGGGGCCTTTGAATTTTGAATTTTCAATAATGAAAATGATAGGTCACACCAATATTTATAAGCCAACCCACTATTAATGCAACATTTATGGCAGGTATTTCGAAATACATTTGAGAGGGTATGGGTTCAGAAACATGTAGGGCGAAAGTCGTTGGGTTGAAATCCATTACGAAAACCTGATAGGTGGAAGTTGTGAGGGAAAAGTTTGTTACGAGGAGGCAATAAGTGGATGCTACAGTTAAAGGCATTGTGGAGACAGTATCCTGCATGTGGCTACCCACACATGGAGACCAACATGGAAATCTTTGCATAGGGAAAAAGGGGGTGCAAATTTTGAATGGTGGAAACCTGCAAAAATTTTCTTGCAAAACCTCAAGACTTCTAGAAACTTAAGAAAATGGTTAGACATGATAAAATTTTGCAATTTTCAAGGCACTTGGTCAACTTGGGTCCAAAGAAAGGAGGAAAAAAAGCAAGGCAAATGTGAATTGACCGAGTGAAAGGCACAAAAAAGAGGGGGGTCCCCGGTCTAAGCAGAGCATGTGTGTAGAAGGCACAACAATAAAATATTATGCAACTTTGAAGAGAGCACCCCTATTCCCAGCCTCATGGAAAATCAAATGGATTGGGTGGATATTTCAAGTTGTAATCCTGAAGTTATTATGTTTCCATCAGATGGAGAGGGAGAACTATTACAAATTGTAGAGAAGCCTTGTTATGCAAGGAATTGAGGAAGAGATTGAGGGGGAATTTTATGAGCAACATATAGTTGAGAAGGCCAATGACTATAATAGTGGCTTACCCTTGTATAAGGAGATTTATTTTTCCTTTGAAGAGGGTCCTCCTCTTCGACCTATTTTTAGAGAAGTTTCCCCATGCTACTGTTTGTTCTCCTAAGGTGCCACTGCCAGAGAAATTTGACATTTGCATCATATGGCTGCCCTCTAAGGACAAGGTCTACAATGAGGTGATTCTTCACCAAGCCAATTTATAATGCAACCCTTTGCATTCAGGTAGTTTAATTCAATGGTTATAGATGGATGAAGATTGCAGTTTCAACTTAAAGGGGATAAGCTCTTTTAGATGATCTATTTTTGATAGAGGAATTTTTTTGTAATATTCCTCTTATTTCAGCTAATCACGTGTACATATTAGTTAGTTGATTTTTCTTTCCATGAAGTGCTTACACACCCTGCATTTTCCTTAAGGGAACGTATGTTCTAGATTTCATGTATTTCTCCAAGTGCACGCTTGCACATGTTTTGTTTTGCCTTGGAAGGCCCAATTTTTTAAGTCCCCTTTATGACTTTGTGCCCAATAGACTCATAAGGCCCCTGGATTCTATGATTAGTAGGCAATCATCTTGTAGAAATCACCATAAATGTTGAAATTTCATGCAACCCTTAGATTGACCCATAATTGATAACCAATCTAAGAGATCTTGCATGAATTTTTCTTGGGGGGTTTCCTAAATTTATCTGTCTTAGTTTTTTGGCTTTTCAGTTTTCACTTCCATGACTACTTGCATGCTTTCTCCAACACTTCCGACTTTCCATCTCCTTCATCATTTTTTCCATCCTTATACTAATGTTTCTAGTGTTTTCCATCGACCTTACCCTTTAATATCATTCATTCTTTCATCAAACTTTGCCCAATGGTCCGAGGTCCGTTGACTGATAGTACAAGGTCCATTGTTTGACAGTCTGAGGTTCGTTTCCCAAGAGTCTGAGGTCCATTACCTGATGGTTCAAGGTCTGTTTCCCAAGAGTCCAAGGTCCATCACCCGATGGTCTTATTCCATCACTTGGTGATCTGGAGCTCGTTGGCTGATGCTCCTTCCGTCTTCCTTCTTCCTAAGGTCTTTACTACTCTTTCATTTTTCTAGGTCCTCATCTTTAACCTCCTCCTTCCATCTTTTCTTCTCACCAATGTTTGGATTACTAAATTTGGCTAAGTGTTGAGTTTTAGGATTTGGGATTTGGGCTTCATCTTTACCTCTTACCTTTTCCTTGGAAATAGATAGACCATATTCCTAATCTTCAATACTTGATAAAGGTTGACCTTTCGATGGTCATAGTTTCAGCTTTCTTCTCTTCCTGCGTTCAACATGTAGTACGCCGATGGTTTGAATTCCCTCGCTTTATGGTTTGAAGCCTGATGGCCAATGTTCTATGTGGTACATCGATGGTCTGAAGCTCGATGCTTGGCAATTTGATGCGGTACCCCGACGGTCTAACACCCAATGACCTTCGCCTAACGATACAATTCCCATCATCCCATGGATCGACCCCAGATGAAGACACATTTTTGGGGATCTGAACTCTTTAATTCATATTCACACCAAAGGTTCCCTCTAAGCCTGATGCCATGACATTCCATAGATTGGTGTATTTTTTACACGACAACACCATTAATGCGTGAACCACTCCCCAACTACCATATATTATTGTTGGAGCTACAAGAATATATTTTAATGCACAAACCAACCAACTACAATTGGATTTCATGGTGCCCATACTCATTCATTGCATTTGTTTGTCATTTTTAATGAATCCCTTACCCAGATTGCTGATTTCATGGAGGATTTTGGAGGTACTTTTTGATAACCTCATATGTGAAGGCATGGCGACCATGCTTATTCTGGGCTCGGATTTTATGGAAAAATCTCAGGTTTCCTTGATTAGATCTCATAATCCTAGGTGGGTTAGGGTTTGGTTTGAGATCATCTAAGTTATGCTTGATCTATAAAAGCAACACTTGTATTCTTTTTATGGGTTCTTCCTTTGGATCCTCTAGGGTTTTTCTATTGTCGACAATGCATTTTTTGTATTCTTCCATTGTAAAGATTTCTTCTAAGATTTATGTTAATAAGATTCAACTATTATCACTATTATTCCTTGCATGTTTGAGTAAAATACATTTACTTTCATGTCTGAGTATGTGTTTTAACTGTTTCATTGATATATTATGTTATTTTGAAGTAGGAAGAAACAAATTCTAATTTGGTGCATCACCTTCTTTTATGTTTCATGTCTCTTTCTATCCCTTTTCTCTATGATATGTTAGAGTATAGTAGTAATAGGTTTCATGTGTTTGGTTAGACCAACACAATTTCACTTAGCTTAGAAGAGGAAGCAAACGTTCTCCAGAGATTCAACCTTATTTGTGCAAGGTCCCACACCTTGAGGTTGTTTCTAGCATGTCGAATAGGACTTAGAAGAAGTTTCATTTCATTCTATTGAGAGAGTGGTACTACTCTCAATATTCCAACCTTGAAGAGGCTCTCAAACAAGCACTTGGTGACGCTGCAATCAAGGAAGAACTTTTCCTTCAAATTGATGACTTTGTTGCTATCCAAAACTCATAGTTCAAGATTTGACTTGCACATTCATGCCCATAATTCAAACAAGAGCATCTTATAGAGGTAATTTCTAATACATCCAATTATCATTTTCTACTTCTAGAAGAAGAAATAGACAACCTTTTCCACCTATAAGAAGAAATAGAAGCACAATTCCATTTCCTAGAGGTCAATCTACACCACTTGTGGGTAGAGTGTTTCAAGTTAGAACTCCCGCTACTCATAAAAATAGGAATTTATTCCATATGGATTTAACTAGATATCAGCCTTTTGTATCTTCTACAGGTGGAAGCCCCTTGATTCTAGCCCAAAAAGATGATATACCAGTCAATGATGTGAAAAGTATTCCTCATTTTATTGGTGAAACATCTAGAAATCTAGAAGAGCACATCCTAGATATGGAAAGAATATGCTCAGTGCATGATGTTACATAAGACAGTGTGGCTATTAGGTTGCTTTCTACTTCCCTTAAGGGTAAAAAATTGCAGTGGTATAGAGCTTTGCCACCTAAATCCATTCATAATTTGGATGACTTAGGTGAAAATTTATGCAAGCATTTTGAAGATAAAAGTGACCATTTGTCTCTGGTAGAAAAAATAGCAACAATCAAAAGAGAACCTCATGATTACATGAGTGACTTCAACTACAAATTCCATAAGACATGGAATATAATCCCTATCTTGGTGAAGCCTTCTCTTGAATATGCTTTCCTTTATTTCTTAAAGGATCTTAAAAACAACATAGTTGTTATGATTCAATCTATGGGAGGATTTACCTTACCAAATGCATACAACATAGCTATAAGCGAAAAAAATTTCTTGATACAAGCTGGGAAGATAGATCCTAGGCCACCAATGCCTTTATTTCTAGAGCTTCCTCAACAACCCAAAGTGGCTCCTATTCCAATGGATGCAAATTCTCAACCATCTATTCTTGTCACATCTCTAGAATAGGTGTAGGAAATGAGAAATATGATCCAAAGTTTAAATAATCAGTTAGCAATGGAAAGGATGCAACAAGCTCAAAACAACATAACTTATCAGCATCAAGGTTAAAATTACCAACAAAAAGACAACCTTATCAAGGAAAAAATCAATGGAATTATGCTAAACCCTTGAACGGTGCAAATCCAACCACTACCAACACTTCAAAGGACTTGGTCCTAGTTCAAAATAATCTAGCTCAAGAACATGATTGGTTTCATGCATGCAATCAACCTCATAAAAAAAATTCTTGTCGAAGTGGTGAGTTTGTGCAAACTCCTGTGGTTCAAAATGAGACCTCTACATCAGGGAAAAAATTTAATGCAAACCAAGTAGCTTCTAGTAGGCAAGATTACTTGTACAGAGACTATACATTCATCAACTAGAATCAAGAGGAATTTTGTTGTGTGAATCAAAATAGCTTGGGATAGTTGATCAAAAGGGAGAGGAATGTATAATTTTTCCTCATACACAATGGTCCAAGTATAATCTTCCCAACCATCTCAAAATGTCACAGTTGCTAGAGAAATAAGTAGAACAATAGTTCTACGATCAGATAAACCTACTGGTAAGAGCAATAGAACAATGGAGCGAGCTCAAGTTACCCAATCAAAAAATTTGGATTTGTTTGTTCCAATGGTTTCACCTAAGGTCAGTCAACCCCCTTTCAATATAGTTGATCAAGTGAGGAAGGCTAACCTAAATGTTACCATGTTGGATGCCTTGTCCATACCACCTCAAATGGATCTACTACAAGAATTTTTAAAAGAGCATAATCAACCAAAGGATGTATCTAAAAAGGAGAATGCCACTCCTTTGATCAACCTAGTGTAGCCCAATGAAGAATAGAATCCAAATGAAATCAGTAAGCCACTTACAAAGGATCATAGTGAACCCTACACTCCTAGTCCTGTAAAAATGATTTTTACCTTTCATGATAAAGGGGATGAGTGTGTTGTTCACAAACCAGCTTCTCATGTGGAGGAGGTCCATGGTTTCTTTCTGGGTGTGTTGGGCAATGGTTTTTAGTTTGATTTACCTATTGAGGTAGGGGATTTTGGTTAGAAAATATTTTACAACTTCGAAGAGAGCACCGCCTATTCCCAAACTCATGGAAAATCAAAAGGATAGGGTGGATATTCCAGGCTGTAAGCCTGACGTTATTATAAGTTGCCATTAGATGGAGAGGGAGAACTACTACATGATCAAGAGAAACCTTATCATGAAAGGAATTGAGGAAGAGCTTGAGGGGGAATTTTGTGAGAAATATATATTTGAGAAGGCCAATGACTATAATAGTGGCTCACCCTTGTGTAAGGAGATTTATTTTTCCTTTGTAAAGGGTTCTCCTCTTGATGTTGAATTGTTTTTAGAGAAGCTTCCCCATGCTACTGTTTATTCTCCTAGGGTGCCACTATTAGAGAAATTTGACACTTAGCATCATATGGCTTCCCTCCAAGGACAAGGTCTACAATGAGGTGATTCTTAACCAAGTTGATTCATTATGCAACCCTTTGCATTCAAGCGGTTTAATTCAATGGTTGCAGATGGATGAAGATTGAAGTTTCAACCTAAAGTGGATAAGCTCTTTTAGAGGATCTATTTTTGATAGAGGAAAATTTTTATAATGTTCCTCTTATTTTAGCTGACCTCATGTACATATTGATTTTTCTTTCCATGAAGTTCTTTGTACACCCTACATTTTCCTTAAGGGAATGTATGTTCTAACTTTCATGCTTTTATCCAAGTGCAGGCCTGTATATGTTTTGTTTTTCATTGGGAGGCCTAGTTTTGTAAGTGCCCTTCATGATTTTGTGCTCAATGGACTAATAAGGCCCCTGGATTCCATGATTAGTAGGCAATCATCCCACAAAAAAATCCATAAATTTTGGCATTTCATGCCACCCTTAGATGACCCATAATTGATAACTGATTTTAGAGATCCTGTATGGCTCATCTTGCATGAATTTTCCTTGGGGGGATTCCTAAATTTGGTTAAGTCCTAGTTTTTGTGCTTTCAAGTTTTCACTTCCCTACCTACTTGCATGATTTCTCCATTGCTCCTGACCTACCATCTCCTTGATCTCTTTTTCCATCCTTCTACTAATTTTTCAAGTGTTAGCCATTGGCCTTACCCTTTAATATCTTTTGTTATTTCATCAACCATCACCGTATGGTATGAGGTCTGTCAGTCGATGATTTGATGTCCGTCGCTCGATGGTCAAAGGTCCGTCGCCTGATGGTCCAAGGTTCATGTTGGGATATGGTGTTGTACACCATTGCATAAATTGATTTATTATATTATTGTAATTAAATAATTATTTAGTTGTGACGCACCTTGGTGGTGTGGATAATCACACTAGGTAATTATTTGGGGATGCACTTATCTTGTATTGTAACATTGTATTATTATTATTTTTGTGGGAGACATGTGATAGTAATTTAATATTGGAGAAATATTAAATAATGTGATGTTTTAGTGCCCAATGTTAAGTAAGGGGTCAGTGGTTTTGTACTCACATGGTTTTGTGGTACATGGTTAAACCTAAACCACTAGTTGTATTTTGTGTGAGCTTGTGTCTATAAAAGAAAACCCATGTGAAGTGGTTTAGGTTGGCTGAGTGGTTTGGCTCTCATTATTGAGTCTTCTCTGAGTGAATTTGTGAAGCATGACATGGGATGTGTGGATTCATGCTTGGACACATGGGAATGCATTAGAGGGCTTGATGCTTCAGTAGTGTTCATTGTAACTCTTGTATTTGCTTCATGGCTAATTAATATGATAGAGTATGGATGCTTTTGGAGGTTGGGTTTTTCCCTCTTGAGGGTTTTCCCAGGGCATATCTTGTTTCATCTTTGATGGGTATGTTGTCTATTCTCTTGCATGTGGATTTTGAGAACTTATTTGCATTGTTATCTCTTTTGGGTTATGTGGAAATTGTCATACAATGGTTGCAAGTTTCCTTACAAGTGGTATCAAAGCTTTCATGGTTGAAGATTTATTGTTATAACCCTAGGTTGAGAAAATATTGGTTAAGTTTGAATCTATACAATGCACGAGAGAATGAAAGACATGGAAAGATATGAGGATTTTCCAGGTTGTTTATTGCAGATCTAAAGGTTTTGGATTTGTTGTTATGATGGGTTGTTTACAAATTTGGGGTGTGCAAAAATAGGGTTTCTTGGTTGTGCGTTCAAATGGGGTTTTTGTGGGGGAAATTTTACAAATGAACTCTTGCAACAAAATGGACCTCATGGTTGGATTCAAGTTGGTTGAGAGACGAGTTTTGATATATAATTTTCCCTATTTTGGTTACTAGAAAAAATACAATTTTTTTTTATAAAATGCCCTATTTGCACGCCATACGGACGTCAATGTCGTACTCAGAAAAATCAAATTATTAAAAAAATTAAATAATACGTCGGCATAAAAGGGTCCCTACAAAAATAAAAATAAAAATCAATTGGTGATGAAAGGGCTTTATTGAAAAATAATTAAAAAAATAATAATAAAGTTTGAGGGGGGGGGTCGGCCCCCACCCCCTGATAGTTGTATCCTTGATAGGGCCGATGGTACCTACCGACAGTATCATTAGGTTGCTAGCCATCGAAATGCTACTACCAGAAAGTATCGCCAACGACCTGCCAAGCAGGCCCCATTGAAACAACAACCCAAAGCTTTTTAAAATTTTAAAAAAATTTAAACCCTTAAATATTTTTTAATCGCCTATTAAAATAAATTCATCAATGATTATTCAAGGAGGGCTCGATGAAATTTTTTAAATGTTTGGAAATTAAATTTGATTAAAAAAATATTTTGTGTCCACCACCAACTAAGCGGTGCCACCTGGGTGGAGCTGCCACTCAACCACCTAAGAAATTTTGCCTCACATGCAAACTAGTGTTTTTCTTCCAAGGGGCATAAATTTCACCCAGGTGCTCCATTTTTTGAATTCTTGGACTTGTTGGAAAGGTGACTCAGAGATCTATGCTGTGGTGCTAGATATTTTTTGGATATTTTGTAGTTTTGACAGTGTTTTTCTTAGTCAAAGTCAGGTGTACATTTTGAACTTTGAGAGGTGATATCGGGTGCATAAGGAGTCAGATTTTGGATTTTGAATGTCGACGAAAAGATTGTTCAGAGAACTACACAGTGGATTAGGTTTAGAGTTGTTTTGACATGATTTATTTGCTGATATTTTATCCCGAGCTATTTATGGGTTTCTTTGACTATGGTGATACTGTGAGCTTATGGATTGTCGAATCTAGGAGATTTGTCATTAGATTCATTGTATGCTCAGTTGTACATCTCAAATTACTCTCTTTTTGACATGGTTATTAGTATTGGTTGGATTTTTATGCTTCATTGTTTTATCTATAAGTTATGTAGCATTATAGGTAGTTTATACTTACTTATTGCACCTATGACTTGGAAATGGGTTTTCTATGCCCATAGATATTTTAGTGTATGAATTTTTTAGTTTGGTGGCTTTGTTTTGTCACTTGGTTTGTTGGTTTTGATGTCATGTTGAGGAGGTGAGATGGTATTACTAGGTACAATCATGATATGAGACCTATGTAGTTGATTATGATATGTGGACACAATTGGGTTGATTTATTGGTATATTTGGTGGTGATCATGGTGTCATGGACGTTTCTTATGATTTAGAGACTTTGGCATATCATGACGGTTTATGTAGGTGCATTGTTGGTGGTATTGGATTGAATCTTGATTCAAGTTGTGGCAGTGAATCTTCTTGGTATGAGGATCATGGTTTACTTTTCTTTCTTATTGAGGAGCTCATGTTTCATTTGAGTTCTTTGATTGTGTGAGGGAACTCTTGGTTGATATTCATTAGGATATCGTTATCACAATGTCATGATAGCTTGTTACATTCACTAGTTATACACTTTTAGTGGGAGATTTTGATAGTGATGGTTTGGTAGTGATGGATATGTTTATGATGGTTTGTTGGAGGTTGTATGTATCTTCTTGGCTTGGATATCTTGGTTTCACTTGTATGTTATTGATATTGTAGTAGAGTCTATGCAGACCTAGATTATCTTCATGGAGAGGATGGTTGTCATGATGCCATGTGTAGCAAATATCATGATTCAATGGTAGTTATGGGTAGTGATGTGGATGCATAATTGGTATGTTTATCTTCATGTGATTGGGGATATATTTTCTTGGTTTAGAGTGGTTGCTATTATGTCATGGTTTACTCTTGATGCATGCTTAGAGTTGTGGCATGGCACATGTTCTCTTGAGACCGAGATATATATGTATGTTATGGTGCATGCAATCTCCTAGTAGGAGATGGTTAGATCATGGATGCCATGTTTATGTTCATGATTCATGATTGGAGCTTTAACATTGATTGTGTGTGGTTCTCTTTGTATTGGGTACATTGATCATTTTATTGATTAATTCATGATGGTGCTATGTTGCATTCGGCTTTTGGCATGGATTGATTGGTTAAATGTACTCATGGATACTTGGATACTTAGGTGATGGTTGGATTTCTCTTGTCATTAGAGACATTTTGAGATGGTTACTCTTTGGAGGTTTCAACAGGAAGACCGAGGGAATTTAACCTGGATATGGACATGAGTCCATTATAGATCGATAGAGGAGATTTTTTTTGGAGTGAGTCATGATGACTTGGTTATCCTAGAGGAGAATTCTCATTCCCCACTCTTGGTCTACTTGGTAGTTGATTATTTGAGAGGTATTTTCCCATTATATCTTTTAGATGTGTTATGTTTCATGCTTTTATCTCTCATGGGATTGAGTTGATTCATGGTGATTGATTATGGATACTCATTTGAGGATGGTTTAGCATGAATTTATATGCTTTATCTTTCATAGATATGGATCTTGAGCTATGGATAGTTAGTTCTAGAGGATTCATTTGAGTTATGTTATGGCATGGTTATCTCCTTGTGCATTTGAGTTTATGATATCATTCTTTGATGAGGATTATTAGGAGATGGTTTATGGGCTGATTTCCAGTTATGGGGATGGTTACCATGAGTTTGATCTTCTTGATTAGAGAGGCTTACATCCATGTTTGCATTATTACATTGATTCATATGTTGTACTTGATCTACGATATTGATTGTTATGGATGTTTTGAGGATTTTCATTTGGGGTTGTTAGGAGATTATATTTGAAACAACAATACACTTTTAAGGTGTTGGTAGAAGGAAATTGTGGTTTACAGGTTTCTCTCTTCATGGTTTTTCCTTGGATGTTCATGGTTTGGGGAGGATGGTGGCAACATGTTGTGAGGGATTATGCAGCTCTTTGGGTTGTATGTGTGGATCATTGTTATTGTTCTTGGTACTTCATGATTTTATTTACTTATCACACCTTGATGTATAGTGTTGAATGGTAGAATTTATATGCTTTGACATTACCTATGCAATTGGAGTTCCTGGATATGTATGTTCTTCATTGACATGTTTTATACATGGAGCTTGTGATTGCAGTTTACAGGTTGTATATGTTCTTGGCATGGGTTGATTGATGTATTGATACCTTGGAGGTATGGATGGTTGGATGTATTAGCATTTTTTGTGGATGCTATTTATGATTGTGTGGGTTTTTCAATTGACATCATCTTCGTTAGAGCCTTTTTTATCACTTGGATTTGGTGCATCTTCACCTTGTCTTGCTCCTTTTGTTCCATAGGTGACATGTTGGAGGATGAGAGGAGTTCTTGCTTGAGATGGTGGTCACTATGTTCTTATTATAGGTATCTTGATGGAGCATGAGAGCATGTTGTAGATTCATGTGGTTTCATGGATGGCTATGATGATATATTTCATGTATTGATCCCTTATGCAATGTATACAACAAGTGGGAGAATGTTGGGATATGGTGTTGTACACCATTGCATAAATTGATTTATTATATTATTATAATTAAATAATTAGTTAGTTGTGATGCACCTTGGTGGTGTGGTTAATCACACTAGGTAATTAAATGGGGACTCACTTATGTTGTATTGTAACGTCATGTTATTATTATTTGTGTGGGAGACATGTGATAGTAATTTAATATTGGGGAAACATTAAATAATTTGATGTCTTAGTACCCAATATTTAATAAGGGGTCAGTGGTTTTGTATTCACATGTTTTTGTGGTACATGGTTAAACCTAAACCACTAGTTGTATTTTGTGTGAGCTTGTGTCTATAAAATCAAACACATGTGAAGTGGTTTAGGTTGGCTGAGTGGTTTGGTTGTCATTATTAAGTCTTCTTGGAGTGCATTTGTGAAGCATGACATGGGATGTGTGGATTCATGCTTGGACACATGGGAATGCACTGGAGGGCTTGATGCTTCAGTAGTGTTCATTGTAACTCTTGTATTTGCTTCATGCCTGATTAATATGATGGAGTATGGATGCATTTGGAGGTTGGGTTTTCCCTCTTGAGGGTTTTCCTAGGGCATATCTATTTCATCTTTGATGGGTATGTTGTATATTATCTTGCATGTGGATTCTGAGCACTTATTTGCATTGTTATCTCTTTTGGATTATGTGGAAATTATCATACAATGGCTACAAGTTTCCTTACAGTTCATTACCTAATGGTTTGATCCTATCATGCTATGGTCTAGCACTATTCACTCGATGCTCCTTCCATTTTCCTTCTTCCTAAGGTCAGTACTACCCTTTCATTTTTCTAAGTCCTCATCTTCAACCTTCTCCTTCCATATTTTATTCTCACTAATGTTTGTATTCATAAATTTGGTTGAGTTGAGTTTTAGGATTTGAGATTTGAGCTTCCTCTTTACCTCATACCTTTTCCTTGGTAAGAGGTAAACCATCTGCCTGATCCCTAATTCCTAATAAAGGTTGACCTTTCGATGGTCACGGTTTCAACTTTCCTCTCTTCCTTCGTTTACCATGCGATACATCGATGGTTCAAATTCCCTCGCCCGATGGTCTGAAGCACGATGCTGGATGTTCTATGTGGTATGCTGATGGTTTAAAGCCCAACACCTGAAAACCTCTACCCAATGATACAATTTTCATCACCCGATGGCTTGAACCTAGATGGAGACACATTTTTGGGGATCCAAACCATTTAATTCATATTCATTCCAAAGGTTCTTTATGAACTTGATGCCACTAATGCGCGAATCACTCCCCAACTACTAGATATGATTTTTGGAGCTATAAGAATATGTTTTAATGCATAAACCAACCAGTTGCAAGTGGATTTCATGGCACCCATGCTCATTCATTATTGTTGTTTGTCCTTTTTGATGAATCCCTTACCTAGATCATTGATTTCATGGAGGCTTTTGGAGGTACTTTTAGATAATCTCCTTTGTAGAGGTATGGTGACCATGCTTGTTCTGGACATAGATTTTATGGACAAATCTCAAGTTTCCTTGATTAGATCTAATAACCCTTGATGAGTTAGGTTTTTTTTGAGATCATCTAAGTTATGCTTGATCTATAGAAGTAGCACTCCTATTGTTTTTATGGGTTCTTCCTTTGGCTCCTCTAAGGTTTTCTATTGCAGAAATTACATTTTTTGTATTCTACCTTTGTAAAGATTGCTTCTAAGCATTATTTTAATCGATTCAACTATTATCACTATTATTCCTTGCATATTTGAGTAAAATCCATTTACCTTCACGTCTGAGTATGTGTTTTGTATATTTCATTGATATATTATGTTGCTTTGAAGTAGGAAGAAATAAATTATATCTAGTTGCATCACCTTCTTTTACATTTCTCGTCTCTTTCTATCCCTTTTCTCTATGATCTGTTAGAGTAGAATAGTAATAGGTTTCATGTGTTGGGTTATACCAACACATTTATACTTAGCTTAGAAGAGGGAGTCAACCTTCTCCAAATATTCAACCTCATTTGCACAAGGTCCCACACCTTGAGGTTGTTTCCATTGTGTCATTAGAACACTGAACTCTTGTTCAGTAGGGTGCAGTTTTATGTGACAATAGATCCATCTATGACCACCAATTGACTTCTCAAAAATTTATCCTATAAAGTCAATACCTTTTTATTGGAATGGAGTTTCTATAAAATTTGGTCTCAAAAGAAATTTTGTAGAGAATTTCAAATTTCATAAAAACTTCTGGTATGTATCATAATTTCTAATCAATTTGTGTGCATTTGTGAAAAATATAGGTGTAGACATGTAAAATTGATTTGACACCTATCATACAAACTTGAACAAAATCAAACAACACTGAACGATATCAAACAACATCAAACGACATCAAACAACACTAAACAACATCGAACAACCTCAAACAATGTCAAATGATATGGAACATCATCTCACATCATCTCAAAATGACTTAGAATCATCTCGTAACACTTTAGAATGAATCAAAATCATCCTGTAACACTTCATAATGACTTAGAATCATCCCGTAACACTTCAAAATGACTTGGAATCATCATGTAACACTTTGGAATGAATCAGAATCATCCCGTAACACTTTAGAATGACTTAAAATCATCCTGTAACACTTTGGAATGACTCAAAATCATCCCGTAACACTTTGAAATGACTTGGAATCATTCTGTAACACTTCAAAATGACTCAAAATCATCCCATAACACTTCAAGATGACTCAGATTCATCCTGTAACACTTCAAAATGACTCAAAATCATCCTGTAACATCTCATAATAGGTCAGAATGATCCCATAACATCTCAAATCATATCAGAATTATCTTGTAATGACTCAGATCATCTCAAAATCATATTGCATTGTTTTCACATCACACCACATCACATTACATCAAAAACCATAATTCCTCTATTAATTGAATAATACAACATTATTTAATTAATTCACTTTTTCATCATTTTATACAAATTTAATAAATTTTATTTGTTTAATAAAGTTCCAAAAACCCTAATTCCTCTATTAATTAAATTAAACATTATTTAATTAATTCACGCTTCATCATTTCAACCAATTAAATAAATCTCATTTATTTAATAAAGTCCTAATTCCACCTTATTTCATCCTGATTAATTAAGTAATGCCAATTATTTAATTATGTTGATAAATCACCTTATTCCCTTAAGTGGATTAAATTATTAAATAATAATTCAATTATAACACTTTCCCTCCAAAAATTTGAATTAAATCAAACTATTCAAATCAATTATCAAAAATCAAATCAAACTAATGCAACTTTGTTTGAAAAAGTCAATCTTGATTTGCACATTCAAACTCCAAAAAGGAATTAATTAATTAAATCAATTAGTTCATATTCCTCACCCACTTTCTAATTGGGAAAATTATGATTGCTGACTAAGCAATCTAATTTGTTAACTAATCAATCTATTTTTTTAACTAAAAAATCTATTCAATTAACTAAAACATCACATTCCTAACTAAGCCATCACAAAGTTGACTGATCAATCTATTCTGTTAACTGATCAATCACATTCCTAACTAGCCAATCTATTTCCCAATCACACAAATTACGCAATCAACTTTGCATAATTATCTCATGTTTAAATCCTCTCAACACACTTCAACCGTTGATCTGGATATTCTTCAAAACAATCTTGATCGTCCATTTCAAATTTCATTTTCTATATAACAAACTCCTTTCCTCACAAATAAGGATTGGAGAATCAAAATACATTGAGCAATGAAGTGTTGTCAAGATCATTCTTGAGAGAGCTTCATTCATTATATTTGATCAACCAAACACAACAAGAATTCATTCACACTTTGCACATGAACTTTAGAGGCTTCGCTGTGATAAAAACAATCCAAAATCAAGAAAACACACTCTGCTACGGGATGGTGAAACTATCTTTTGCTTTCAGTTCATATGATAATCAATAGGTTTCTTATTATGTTTACATTAGTATAGTTCAATTTCTTATGTGTAGGAGTTTCTAGATTTTAGATTTAAGTATTTTGGATGTAGATTAGATTTCTTCATCAAATTGCTCTAATGTCCCTCTTGGATCATTGATCTAACGTCCTCATTCCCCCTCACACATTTTGGCATGCCCGGTAGGACCCTTGTCCCCTCCTCTAACATTCGTTTGAGCCATTTTTGAAGTTGTAGGTCCCGAAAATACTTTTATCACAATTTTCATGCGCTCATTTTGAAGACTTGAGCATCTGTCCAAAAAGTTTGAGCATTTGTCTGTCAATAAAACTACAAATTCTTCATGGGAATGTCACATTTGTCTGAGACTAGTGCATTTGTAATTTCTTAAGTTAGCATTTGTTTCTAAAACTGTGTAGTTGTCTGAAACCTGTGCATTTGTATTTTTTGTTTTGAGCAATTGTTTTGACGGACAAATGCAACAATCCTGCACTCTTGTAATAGGTCTTCACTAACAGGTGTTTTGTTTTTGGATGTGTAGGCAGGAATTGACAGATCTGATGCAGGATTTCAAAGATTCTAACATGTTTGTTATAAAGAAGATGATCAATCCAAGTTTCTGAATTAATTTTTAATTAACCTAGGAATATTTATTTGGTGCTCTAAAATTGAACAACAACAAACACACACTTGTTTTTGGGGCTGTTAAAATAAACAATTTTAAAGATTTTAACTTACAAATTTTATTTTGGTGATCTAAAAATGAACAACAAACTCACACTTGTTTTTAGTGTTGTTAAAAATAAACCAATTTTAAAGCTTTCTGAGTTAGGAATTTTCATTTGGTGCTCATAAAAAGAACAAAAAAACACTTCAATTTTGGGCTCTAAAAAAGAACACATTTAATATTTTCATAAGTAGGAACCTTTAATTTTGGTGCATAAAAAGAGAAAAATCGTTTTTTATTTTTTTGACGCATACTTTTTTTACATTTGTTGACCAAAATAGGACAAGGATTTCCTTTCTTAGAAACACCTCATTTGGAGCTCATAAAAATGAACAAATATTTCTTTATGAAATTTTCACCATTGCTATCTTAATTGCTTGATGTCTTGAACATTTTGTATTGGTGCAAGTTAAAAAGAACTTTATTTTTGTTTATTCACAAATTTTTGGGGATAACATCGCTCGAGGTGTTTAAAATGAATCAAATTGCTATGGATTGTTCACTGCGCATTCATTGATTAGCAAAGATAAAGTGTTTTATCTTCTCCCCTTACACCTTTTGGCAATATTGGGTGAGTGAAAGAACATTTTTGAGGAGTGCACTTTATTTTTAAGTTTACCTTAAAGAGGGGGCTTGCCTCAAGATACATCCCGCGTTGGAGAACTCATTGCAAGGTCTCAAAGCAAATTTATTGGCGGGCTATATTAAAGGTTGTGAACTCATAAGAAAGTAGATTCAAGACTTGCTAGCAACAAACTACACCTAATCCCATACCTTAAGTGGAATGGGAACGGTTAAAGAGCCTTAAGTGGCCAATGGGTGAGTGTCAGATTTTTGCGTTCACAGTTACCACTAAGAACCAAATTGTTTTAGAAGCCACCCTATTATCCAAAAACATTCTCTGAAAGTGGTGCATTGCAATTTACTTCTGAGAAGTTACTTGCCATGTCCGGCTATAGGCCCGCGCCATAAGTTGCATGTAAAATCATATATTCAGAGCATGAGACAGGCCTACCTAAGAGAATGGTGTCTATCCCCTAGGGTTGTAATTGCTAGTTTATGTTAAACTTGGCCCATTACATTCAAAACAATTTGACATCAAATTCTGTGTTTGATTTAAAGAAAATGAATACATTCAAAACAAAAACTGAACAAGATGGTTAAACCACAAACCCTTTGATTTAGTGCACACTTGTGAGAGAAGCCTTATGTTTGCACCCCTTTGAAAGGATCTTTCCTTAAAGGTTTTCAAACATTCTAGCTTTGATTTTAGGGTACATTAATCAAAGTAATCATTTGGGAACTATGGCTTGGGTTTTGTGATTTCACAACCTAAGTTATAGACATGAAGGTCACAAAAGTCCATACTTGCTAAGTTAGTCCAAGTGTTGTCTTATCACTTGCCATACTTTAAAAATATAGAGAAAAAGTTTAAAAAGAGTTGTTCACAAGATCATTATTCAAACCAAAATAATTGGAAAGACAGAAGGTTAGATAGCCCCACATTCATTATTTCCATCCTACCTATTTGAAATCAAAATAGAAAACCCATTAAGTTCATTCCTCCACTCAGACGTCCATGATATTAACAGTTACCTGGGACTCACAGATAGTACAAGTAGACTTTCCTGCAACATATCCTCTGGATAAGGAAGTGGAGTATAGACCTTAGTTCTTCAACATTTTTATTCCCAAAGAAGTAGTGTCATCCAAAACAACACTCAAACCCTAGGGTCTTGAGCTTCACAACAACCATCCCATAACACCACCAAACTTTATGACCATTTGGAGACCAACTACCCCAGTTCAACAACCAGATCTTGTAGCACTGATCCTTCAACCTAGTCTCACATATATCAAAGGTGAAAAAATGAACATCATAAGTAGCTTAAGAACCTTCATTTTTCAGAAGAATGAAACACCCCGCTAGTTTCTCACCGCATCGATTATCCTAGACGAAGAGGAAGAGAAAGCTGACATAGCAACATAGAGACCCATATTATCACCACCTGCATGGAAATAGTTATTCCCTTCATGATCTCACACAAGGTCAAGATCCCTAAAGTAAAATCCACAGGTCATTATTTCAAACTTAAAGATCTGAGTCCAAAGGCTCTCAAGAAATACCTCTTAGTGCTACATAAAAATAGAAAGAAATTGGTAGCAAACTTCTACAGACACACTTCCAAGGACAATCTAGAGTTATATATGTTTTTCTTTGGTCAAAATCCTAGTCTTTTCCATGATACTGAACTTCTCTAGAGGAAAGAACCAAATTTACATACCCACGTTTTAGACAACATCAAGTCTTTAGAATTTGAGTCAACTAGAGAGTACACCACTTTCCCAAAGGAGACCCAAGTTGTTTATGATAACCACAAGATCAAAACATGGGAAAAAGATAGAAGCCAACAAGAATACCACCAATAGCCCACCAACAAACTCCAAAAATGACATAGGTGGCCCATGAGGATATAAGCCAAGTGACCTTTTGATAGGGTATTGAACATCAAAACATCCCCAAAACATGTTGATTTATTACCCAAATCATTCTTATCAAGGGTCACAACATCAAGGGTTTCAAAATCCGCATCAAGGAATAAGTCCAGAACATCAAAAATCCCTAAATAAAATTGAGAGAGATCTTGAGGAAGTGAAAAAAAGATGAAATCCAACGTATCATCAATGCCATGTGCAAAGTCAGAACATTACATATCAACATCTTGACAATCCTCAAACACCTCAATATCCACATCAACAACACTTCCAATATCAACAATATCAAGGAGTCTCGTAACACCAAGGTGTACCTCAATCGTAGTATCAAGAAGTTTTGTAATGCTAAGGTGTACCTCATGTACAATATCAAAATGTACCTCAAACAGAGTATCAAGGAGTTGTGCAAAATCAAGAGCAAAAAAATTAGGAAAAGCCACAAAGGAAAGATTACCAACTAGTAAGGAAATTCACCCCTTTGGGAGAAAATTTAGAGGTAATCATGCACAAACTAGTACAATAGGAACTTATCAAAATCAAGGGTCACCAATGAATAGATGTGCTACACTCAAGAACCTCATCAAGGATCTCATCAAGGACCTCATTGATCAGGGAAAAATAGCTATTAAAAATGATGTTCAAGGGCCATCTACTAATGACAACAATGATAATGTCTAAACCTCAAAAGTTGAAAGCAATGATCAAGAGCTATCTATCACCGATCACATTGACAATGTTTCTACATCATCTAGTGAGCAAGAGGACATACATCAAGAATTTAGTCCCAAGCATGATAAAAATCAAGCACCAAATTCTAGCAATGACCCAATCCAAGATATATTGGTACCATCCGACCTCATGATAGTACATATTGATGATCAAGAGACTCTTGATCCAACACTTATACCTAATACATAAGATTTAAGCCAAGAGTCATTACCCATATGTCCACATTTTGAGGAAAGCCAAGGATCCTTTACAAACAATCCCTTCTTTGAAATTGATCCATGTCAAGAATGTGATCCAAAGCATATCAAAGATGATACCACACAAAGTCAAGATCAAGAATCCCTATCATCAAAATACTACAATGACTTGGTAGATATCTTCCAAGACATCCCATGTTTTCTAAAAGAAGAACAAATGTATATACCAAGCACACATACATCTACCCATGAGATGCTTAATCCTAATGGACATGTATATGATCTTCATCCAAGACAAGAGTATCATACTCTTGAAATCATTACCAAGAAGCAAGAGTTTCCTACTTTTAACTTTTGTAAACAATATCAAGACATAGCATAAGCTAGAGACATATCGAAAAGGGAGCATGAAGAAGACTTATACATAAGTTGTGAATCAGAAACATGCTATGGAAACATATCAAAAATAGATCAAAAAGAGGAATTATACATAAGTTGTGAATCATAAACATCTTGTATAGACATATCAGAAAGGGATCATGAAGAAGACTTATACATAAGTTGTGAATCAAAAATATCCTGTATAGGCATATCAAAAAAGGATCAAGAAGAGGACTCATAGATAAGTTGGGAATTAGAAACATCCTATGAAGGCATATAAAAAATGAATCATGAGGAAGACTTTTTTTATTGACAGTAAATCAAAATCACCTCTTAAAGATGCATTAAAATATGATATTTTGCATGATCAGGGTGAAGATATCAATTAGGAAGGTATCCCACATCTAAAGGATCCTATCAGTGAAGAAGCTATCACACTTAAAGACCCACAAAAGAGAAAATAAAGATTAGCACCTTGTTTCCAAGGTGAGACATATCCTATTGCAAATGAAATTTTTTAGTATCAAGGTAGAGGATTAGGTCTACATGAATAGGGTATCTTAGAACCAGTGCAGATTATGGGAAATCCTAAGCTTTGAGGCCTTTATTATTGAACAACTAAGCGAGCTAAAAAAATCAAGGATACCTCCATAATACTGGGGGAAACTTTATCTAATGCAAGCATCAACATAGAGAGCTCAAAGAATCCTTATGATGAAATTGATACCAACACTACAAATAGAAATGTCATGAATCGTCATCCACATATATTTCCATCCTTTGATTGGGACCAACAACAAGAGAAAAATCTATACCCAAGAACGAAACATGTTATTGAAGCAAAAGAATTAGCAAATCAAAATGGACAAGAAAAATTCAAATGGATACAAAATAAAAATAAAGAAAATAATCCCTATCAAACTACATTAGTCAAAGAAATTATGGGGCAAAATAAAAAGGGGAAATTTATCTAGCAAAGATGTCCAACAATACAAAAGAAATCTTCAAAACCGACTTACAAGGTATATGAAGATTTTGGTCCCAATTGAATCTCCATTTCCACCCATCATTGCTCATCATGCCAAGTTTGGAGAATCAAAGATTCCAAACTATCGACCAATCCATCTAAATATCATATCCCTCAATGCATTTTACCATCCATGATATCCAAATCTCACATTGACCATGTGTTGGTGTAACACCCCTCCGTTTTGCTTTCTGGACTGGACAGTGTGTCCTTGTTTTTCTTTGATTGATGTTTCAGAATATTCAGATACTATATTCTGTGTGTGTATTTGATCGCTATTTATAGAGCGATGAACTATCATTGTGTGATGTGGTTTATTTGATGATTTGGTTTACATGCTTTAATTGGTGTAATGATGTCAGTGGATATAACATGTAATTGCTTATGAGATTATTGGATTATGATGGAAGTGTCAGTCTGGATGAGTGTATTGGTGAAGGGGATGGGTTCGCATCACTCGCTTGTGAGTGCCCTGCGATTCTTTGATTTCCTCTTCACACTGTGTATTATATGCTGTTATATTATATGATGTTGGTTATTATGTTTTCAGGTTTGCAGGTACATGACACCGACTCCACCTGGTTTCACAGGTCTGAGCGTGTCGATCCAATGGTTAAGTTGAAAGGGAGATAGTAACTAGGTAACTTGTGTCAAGTCTACACCCTAGCCTTAGTGTGTCATCAGTCCTGTGTGTTGAGTCGTTGATTGCCTTGCTTTAATCTTATTTAATTTCAATAGGATTCTTGTTTTGGAAATAAATACTTAGAATAATTGCATTAAATTATGTTGATGGTTATTTATTTAAACTATGCAAAGTGGATAGAAATTATTATTTAAAGTAATTGATTAAATTTAATCCATGGGGATAAATTTAGTTATTAAATAATTAAATTAATTAATTAAATATGATGTTAGAAAATTAAAGGAAAGGAAAGAATTAAAATTAATTTTGGAATTTAATTTCAATTTGTGGGAAATTAAATTAGAAATTGTAATTAAATGTTTATATGGGAATTTAATTTGAATTAGAAGTTGCTAAATTATATTGGGAAATTAAATGGAAATTAGATTTGGTTGTTTTTTAGATATTTTTGATTGAGGACTGAAGTGCATGTTTTAATGAAGAAGAAGAATTAATTGAAAATGGATTCATTCATTCAAGAGGAGGATTTTGAAAAGAGAAAAAGTTTCTTGAAAGCAGAGAAGAATTTTTGGGAGAAATTGCCTAGACAAGGGTTTGAAGAAATTTTCGATTGTAGAATTGATTTGAGGAAAGTTTGTTTGCATTGGTTGAGTTTTGGGATTGGATTCATTGCACGGTTGAAGAAAATTCAGGAGATCTTTGGAGGAGGCTCTGCAACAAATTTTACATTACCTATAGCTTCTTAAATTAGGTTTTCTTCTATGTTTATTTTATTGATCTTTAATTACATTTAAAAGTGTAGAGATAAAGATTTGTTTGTTTAAATCTGATTTAGAAAAGAAATTTGTGATTAGAAGAAAGAAAATAAATAAATAAATTTAAAGCTTTTGCTGTTGAAACCTCTATAGAATTTAATTTATTTGAGGAAATGGATTGTTTTGTTATTTAAATCGAACCTAGAGGTAAACAAAACATTTAAATCTTTGTAGAAAACAAATTTGTTTTGAAAAACTTCTGTAAAATTTTCGGTGGTGAAATCTAGAGGATTTGAAAAACTTCTGGTTTTAATTTAGATCCATATAGTTTTATTGTTCGTGAATTCAAAAAAAAAAAGGTTTAAGAGAATTAGTTTTAAGCCTCTATGAAATTTGGGGATTTTCTGGAAAAGTTTTACAATTTCACTGTAGGTGAATATTTTCACCAAATTTTTTTCAATTTGTTTATTATATTAAATCCGTTTATATATATATATTATATACATATGAATTTATATATATATATATATATATATACAATTTTATTGTATTAAAAAAATACTGGTTTATGCTTCATTTTCGCCGTCCGTACGGTGGGCAAAATTCCAAACTGTGTAGAGGGATTTCTTTTTAAAAATCACATATGTTAAAAGTGAACTTGGTTCACAGTTTTCGTGAATATTATATTCACTGTGCCTGGCTTGATGTGGGTACGGGGGTTTGTAGGGCATACATGGGAGGCGCCACTGCCATTGGTAGCGCCCTCCACACAGTGTGGAGGGAGTACTGCCAAGGGCAGCGTCCTCCCCTCATTGCATGTGGCCGCCCAAGGTTTGAGGTTCGGCTGTGCATAGCACAACCGCCCCCAAACATTGGGTCTGTGTGTTCAAAGAACCAACGAAGGGATAATTTCGCTTTCCTTGTAATTTTTTTGGACATTGATGGTTCTTCATTCGAATTTCGAACATGGGTGAATCC
This sequence comes from Sequoiadendron giganteum, assembly GCA_007115665.2. Lineage (NCBI taxonomy): Eukaryota > Viridiplantae > Streptophyta > Pinopsida > Cupressales > Cupressaceae > Sequoiadendron > Sequoiadendron giganteum. Next base: position 540,503,577 of record CM021102.1, on the reverse strand, counting down.
GTCCGCCATAAGCTTATTTAGGGTTTCAAGGATTTTAAATTAATAGTTATAAAAAAAATATAGATATTTGATATTTTATTTCAATGAAAATTAATAATATTTAATATTTAAATATTAAATATATAGAGTTAATAAAATGAATAATAGATATAGTGTGTAATTTGAATATTTTGAATGAATGTTTTAAAACATTGTAGTGGTCTTTAAATATTTGAACATTGGCAATTGGAAAATTAGTTATGGAATATTAATCTATTTTATTAATATAATGTAATCTTTTTGTTATTGTATAAATGGATATATTTAATGTATATATAAAAGTATTTATATATGTTAATAGATATAAGAATAGTTGTGTTATGCATTGATGGCATATTAAGTATATTTAACGAATATATTACATAAGTAATTTATATGGAGAATATATGCAATATTTTATGTTATAGTATTTAGACGCTTGTAGATGAGTTTTGCATGGAAATTTTAAAAGATAAGTTTTAGAATGCATGGTTAAATTGTTAAGGAAAAATATATCTTAAGATATTTTGTAAATTGCATGTTTTAAATGGATAGTTGAAGAGACAGATTTTGGATAGAAAATTGAAAAGGTTATTGGCAATAGTTTTATGTTGTATTAAAAGTTAATTTAAGGAGTTGTTTATATTGAAGAGACAATTAATTACTGTAATTTATTTATTTTCTATTTTGGGCAATTATATTATTGTGAAGGGACTATGGAAGGGATATGGATTTAGAAGATCCAAAAAATAGTAATATTCTTCATGATTGCCTTAAATGTTTTATTTTCTGTGTATTTCACATAGGGATGTAAGTTTAAATTGTTTATGATTCCTTATTATGAAAATGGCAAAGGGGTATGTGAGTAATTGAGTTAACCCTGTTATCATGCCTTTGACTTTGTCAACGTTACCTATTGAATGGATATGGATTTAGGAAATCCAAATATTATATTTGATTAATGACTTGAATGCTTTTGTAGCTATGTCATCAAGTTGTATCTTGGGATATGGGATTAAGTCTTAGTCCAATATTGTAAGTCTTCTAGAGAATCTTAGAGGATGAGGGTTGTCGATTCTTTATGTCAACCAGTTGTTTTCCCTTGGGTAGTGCATGGTGTCTTTCCAGTATTCACCCGATTTCCACGAACGGGGATGTTTTGTACCTCCTATGAAAGGAGTGGACTATGTGTTTTGTTGTCTCCAAGATGTTTGGAGTGAATTCTATTATTTGTCCTCCTAGAGATGGAGTGGTTTTGATACCTAGGTAGTATGCACTTGTGATTCCCTTGGTGATTAGTTTGTTTGTGTGTTTTTGAATAGATGAGTGGCTTCCATTAGGGGCCAGAACTCGGAAGAGGTAAGATTTGGGTAACCTATGGAAGTAGTTTAATCAAGTGATAACTAAAATTATAAATTTGGGGAGTACTACACACTAAAAAGATAAGTTCTAGCTTCACTCATAGTCAAGTGCTAGTTAAGGCTTGGAATGAGTTGAAAGGCCTGAAATGGCATAGTCATCTATCTTGTCTGTACGAGAGGTATTTGATTCCACACTAGTAAGTATGAGGGCCGAGGGTCGGTAGACGCCACCAGGATTACCGGAGCCTATGGAGATCTGCAGAGGGTAACTTATTATGAGCTGTGCGAGGACACTCTGTCTAAGACAACTATTAGTTGGTATTTATGTTATGGGTATGGTTCTCTGAACATACTTGATCTATTTTATGTCTGGAAGCAATGTGACCTATGTCAGTGATGTTGAGTTGTACTTGTTTAGTTTATTTGTTTGGTTATGTTAGTATGAGTCTGCCTTTGGTTAGTGGTTGTAGATATTTGTCCATGTTACTTTGTTACTATCTCCTAGCATGGGGGGTGGGCCTTCGGGTACCACTTGGTTGGGTGGAACATGCACCATACACCGTTGGGTCCCCAGTTATCTTTAGTACTTGGTGGCGAGACATGCAGATGGACAGTTCGCAGTTCTTGTTGTATATTCTTGCATTGTAATATTTATATTTGTATAAGTTATTATCCCTCTTATGTTTATGAGTTGGAACATTGTAATTGTAACACTTATGTACTATTGCCTCATTCTAGGAATGAGTGATGTAACTATTGGATTAAGTAAATGATTATGAAATGGTTTCTTGGATGATTATCTCCTTATGATATGTTGTAACTTATGTTGATTTATTACTTATTGCTTAATGTCATTTAATGCTATGGTTATATGTGAGTTGTATGTGTGGGTTTAAGTAATCCCAACCTTGTAGCCTTAGAGGTTGTTGTTAATTAGTAAGTGAATGTGTATGTTAATTACACTTTATAAAAATTAAAAAAAATTGGTTCGCTTAAGTCGTTAATTATAACTTCTTTTAGGGTTACTTGGTGGGGCATTACAGTTGGCACCAACTCTTTATCATAAGGATTCTAAGGGAACTCTATCACAATGTGCACATCAAGGTAAGGTTAACTTTGGTATCAACAAGGAAGAGAAGAATTATCAGGGGTTACATTCAAGCACTCATATCCTAGCAAAAGATCTGCTCCAAACATGATATTATTGGCACATCATGACAACAACAATGACCATATCAACACCAACAAAATCTACATCAGCACCACCAGGTGGTCCAAAATGAGAAAAAAAGTGTCACCATGATGAAAGCCTAGTAAACAAGCATCTTGTGTGACATCAGAAAAAAAGAAAAAAAATAAAGAAAAATAGTCAAGAGAAAAATCGTCCTCCGATGAAAACCACTATGATGGCACTTTGGAAAAGTACCATGATGAAAACCTAGAAAACAAGTGTCATGTGTAGAATCAAGCATCTATGTGCACCATTTTAGGTGAAGCATCTCAACTTATCTATAATGAATCCAATCCATTTTAATCCAAAATCCAACTTATCTTGATTTTAGACTTGCTTATGGAAAACATCTTGACACGGGTCACTATCATTGATCCTAACCTATCCAACATTATCTAATCCATGAGGCATTGTACAAAGGGAATACTTTATCCAAACATGTTATCCTATCACAAGATAATCCATCACTTACATTGCTAGACATTGGGGGAAAATGCTTCCATCTTGCTTCAAAACAAATCTTGATCTATGTCTTCTAACTCACAACATGATCTAGACATCGTCCCAACAACAAGGTATACCACCAACACACTATCAGGGTAACCTTTGAAACAATTCATCCCGACAACAAGGTGTACCACCAACACACTACCAAGGTAACCTTCAAAGATGACAACAACATAGATTAATCCTTCACTTAACACTTCTAATATATCAACAATTGCTTGAACCCCACAACTAGTTCAAGTAAGATTTTCCATAACATATCATCTAGACAAAGAAAGTGAAGTACCAATCCAAGTTTTCAACATCTTAACCCCCAGGAAAACGGGTAAAAATCTAAAAATATATGAAAACATTAAAAACAAAATAACATCGATGGATTATTCCTTCACTCAAACAGTCTAAGATATCAACATTTGCTTGAACCCCACAACTGGTTCAAGTAGATTTCCCATAGCATATCCTCTAGACATAGAAGTGGAATATCAGTCCATGCCATTGATGTTATTTACCCAAAAAAAATTCATGCTTTGAGTCAAACAGTTGAACTACGTGGTCTCTATGTGTACAACGTAGGCAAGGATTTTTAGTCCCCAAGGCCCTAAGTCAATCCTCTTAGGTTTCCAACATGCTTTATTTCAACATAGTCAAAAAACATAAAATCCAAACAAATTCAAAAACATTCACAAAACAACAAAACCCATGAAATCGATAATCAAATCAAATAGATCCCAAAGTCATTTCTCCCTTGGCTGCAGTGGTTTGAGGACCAACTACAATAATTTTAACCCACGATGTTAGGGTTTCACTCTAAACATGTCAAACAACAAAAAAAGATACAAAACATGATGACATATGACATTTAGGATGACAACAAGCAAATGCTAATAGGGTTTAAGTGAAACAAAGGCAAATGCAAGATCACGACACCAAAGGAAAATTTAACTGCACAAAAACTAGAAACCACATACACCATTGCAAAGATCATGAAATTATACCTAATTTAAATAAAAAACACTGAAAAATACTTCCATATGACCAAGATATGGTCGTTTGAAGATAAGGTAAAATTACAAGTCACAAAGCAAACAAAAGCAAGATTTTAGGACAACTGCATGAAACAAAAGTGAGATTTTAGGACAATTGCATAAAACAAAAGTGAGATCTTAGGACAAATGCTTAAAATAAAAGCGCCAATTTTGAACAACTACACAATTTTCAAACAACTGCATAATTTTTGAACAACTGCTTAAAACAAAAGTGCTAGTTTATGACAACAACACAAATTTCAGACAAAAGCATAATTTTCACAAGTACAAAAGCACCAAAACTGATGTAGATGCTCAAAAATTACTAGAACTTTGCTATTAACTCAAGAAAATTTGTACACACATAATGAGAACGTAACGAATTGAAACAAGAAGCGACAAGGTACATACTATGAAACTGATGCCCAAAGGACATCCAAACTCTTGAAACGTATACATGTGATATGAGGCTCCCTGAATCCTCGCCATAGCTCCTTGATAATCAAAAAAACAAAAACATTTAGATAACTTGAAAACACAATAAAAACAACATCAAATAAACATCAAAAAGCACAAAAAAATTTGAAAAATCTAAAAAAAAAGCCTATTTCCACCATTTCCTATTTGCAATAAAGTTCAATCCATAATAAACAGATTGTCACACTCATTCTTTAAAAAAAACAAACAAACAAAGCAAACATCAACAACTAGAACTTTCAAGCAAAAATAATCACATAAGAGATGACTGTAAATAGACAAAAACAAAAGCCAAAGTATCAACTACCGATCTTTTTAAACAAGACCCAACAACATCCTGAGATGTGCCTTAATGAATCCATTCCTACAATAGATATGATCAACAATGGATAATAGCCCCACCCTAAACAAATATGGCAAGTGATATTGCAACTATTTTTTTATATTTTGTGTTCTTATTTTTTGTGATTTATTTTATTGGCTCATTCCGAGGATCTCTCAAGGATGTCCAAAAGGATTTAGAGAAGAAGGAATGGGGGAAATTGAGCGTCATTTGAATTTTTTGTTTGTAAGATATGTTTGTAATATTACCATGGTGAATACTTTCTTTTTTGAGTATGGAAGTTGTATTAAAATAGTTCATGAATTAGTTGCATGTTAGGTGTTCTATACCTATCTGTGTGATTGGTCCGAAACATTTTTCACGCAATCCCCCTATACTTTAAAAAAAGTTTCTGTATGTTTGGTATGAACAAAGATACTCTTTGTTTGTAGAGTTAAAGTCCACACAATGGATACAAAGTCACCTTGGTAATTCATACCCTGGTGCATCGTATTTGTTTGCCACATCAAATAGGATTGTTCAAATAGTGAAGTATCTAAAGCGAAGCAAAATCACATCATCAATTCTATCCATCATCATATTTATACTAACTAACAAACATCACATATTTCTTCTAATTAACATCATTTTTCTATCTATCATCATAATTATTCTAAATTAACATTCATCATGCATAACACATCATCAGTACCATATCCATTCTACATCCACAAATGTTATCAATATATATAATGATGATAATAAACCAATTAAAAATATCATGTAGCATATATGGGGCATTCATCTATCAACATACATCACATCATAGAATGAGACAAAGTATGATTCCTACATCTACATCATATCCATACATCAATAAGGCACAAGAACACATAAACATACAATGAGGCTGAATCGAAGAAGGTATATCTCATATATATCATCATCAAAAAGGAATATGTCATAAGTACATCCATAGTGCCACAAGTGTCATAGGAAAGTACAAAATCATAGCATATATATGAGGTCTCGACTAGACTGATGAATATATATAACACACATGTCTACAAAATGCCTCTGCACTATGAAACAACATGAACAAGTCCCAAAAATAACAAGACCCCAAAATGCAATCCCACTGCATCAAGAAAGTCCTACTCCAATGTGTCGAAATGGGTAATTGGATCAAACAAGTGACAAGGATGTCTCTTTCTCATCATAAGCGATTAGAGATTCACCTGCAAAAGATATAAACCAAGATGTTAGGGTTTCACTCTAAATATGCAAAACAACACAAAACAACACGAGCTAGGTGCCAAATGACATTTATGATGGTAAACAACACATGTTGGGGTTTTAGAACACATGCTATGTGACAAACAACATGTTTATTGATAAATAAACACAAGCATGGCAATAAATGACATGTTTAACAGTAAACAAACAGAAGCTAGGGTTTCACACTAAATAGGAAAAGAAACACAAAACGACACATGCTAGGTGACAAATGACATGTTTAATGGTAAAAAAACACAAGCTAGGGTTTTGAACACAAGCATGGTGAGAAATGACACGTTTAATGATAAACAAACAAAAGCTAGGGTTTCACAATAAACAAGAAAAGAAACAAAAAATGACACATGCTAGGTGAAAAATGACATGTTTAATGGTAAACATACACAAGCTAGGGTTTTGAAGACAAGCATGGCGACAAATGACATGTTTAACGGTAAACAAACATAAGCTAGGGTTTCACAATAAATAGGAAAAGAAACACAAAATGACACATGCTAGATAACAAATGATAGTTGAGATGATAAAAGAACACATGCAAAGGTTTTAGAACACAAACATGATGAAGAACAACATTCATGATGGTAAATGGACACATACTAGGGTTTGGACAAAGCTAAGAAAAAAACTATGGACAGAGAGTCAATTACCAGATTCCAGGACAAATGCTCAATAGGAGACAGACAAATGTGTAGTTTTAGTACAATTGCACAATATTTTGGGTACAGTTTCCTAACAAGTGCACAATTTAGGGACAACTGCACAGTTTCTAGACAACTACACAATTTTTGAAAAAGTGCTCAGAACAAATGCACCAGTTTTGGACAAATGCACCAAAACCAAGATAGATACACCAAAACCTCAAAACCAGGGGATTTGTTTGAAAAAACTTTGCACACGCAAAACGAGAACAAAAACATGACGAAAGCGAAAGGCAAAAATGTACATACTAGGGCATCGATGTCTGAAGGACATCTATACTCTTGAACAAGCTCAAAACGATGTGAGGCAACCTCAAATCTTGACATTCTCTCTCAAAAAATGATAAAATGTGGAATCCAGAGACAAGAATTAGCAAACAGAACCAAGCACAAATTATCCAATTTGAAGAAAAAATGCCTATATAACACCTCAAGGAAACCCTAATTACACTTAGAAAATCTTCCTACTTACAAATTCGAAGCTCTGAACGAGAAACAATGCACATTAACATAGAATATTCCATCCCAAAACATCAAAATGACAATACAATGGTGTCAAGAGCATGACCTCAAAGCTTGAAAATTTTGGTCAACCTCTCAAGGGGGCAACACAAAGTCCTACCACCATTCCACTGAACACTGGGGCATAATGGGGCACAATATTTTTTCAAAAACTTAATCTTAAAAACATAAACTTTGAAACAAAGCAATCAATACTTTGTATCAAAGAGGGGCAAAATTTAGACATGTAAAATTGACTTGACACCTATCACACAACCTCGAACGACATCAAATAGCACCAAACGACATCAAACAACACTGAACAACATCGAAAAACCTCAAACAATGTCAAACGATATGGAATATCATCTCACATCATCTCAGAATGACTCAGAATCATCTCGTAACACTTTAGAATGACTCGAAATCATCCAGTAACACTTCAAAATGACTTTGAATCATCCCGTATCACTTCAGAATGACTTAGAATCATCTTGTCACACTTCAAAATGACTCAGAATCATCTTATAACACTTTAGAATGACTTAGAATCATCTTGTAACACTTTAGAATGACTCAGAATCATCTTGTAACACTTTGGAATGACTCAAAATCATCTTGTAACACTTAAAAATGACTTGGAATCATCTTGTAACACTTCGAAATGACTCAGAATCATCTCGTAACACTTTGGAATGAATCAGAATCATCCTATAACACTTCGAAATGACTCAAAATCATCCTGTAACACTTCAAAATGACTCAGAATCAACAATTCAGAATGACTCAGAATAATCCTGTAACATCTCATAATAACTCAAAATTATCCTATAACATCTTGGATCATCTTAGAATCAACCCGAAATAGTTTGGAATCATCCCATAATGTCTCAGATGATCTCATCTCATCTCAAAATCATCCCGGAACATCTCAGAATTATCCCGTAATGTCTCAAAATCATACCGCAACATTCTCGCATCACATCGCATCACATCAAAATGACATCAAAAACCCCAGTTCCTCTATTAATTGAATAATACAACATTATTTAATTAATTCACTTTTTCATCATTTCAGACAAATTTAATAAATTTCATTTATTTAATAAAGTCCCAAAAACCCTAATTCCTCTATTAATTAAATAAAACAAAATTATTTAATTAATGCATACTTCATTATTTCAACCAATTAAATAAATCTCATTTATTTAATAAAGTCCTAATCCCACCTTATTTCGTCCTGATTAATTAACACCAATTATTTAATTACGTTGCTAAATCACCTTATTCCCCTAAGTGGATTAAATTATTAAATAATAATTTAATTATAACACTTTCCCTCCAAAATTTTGAATTAAATCAAACTATTCAAATCGATTATCAAAAATCAAATCAAACTAATGCAACTTTGTTTGCAAAAGTCAAACTTGATTTGCACATTCAAACTCCAAAAAGGAATTGATTAATTAAATAAATTAATTCATATTCCTCACCCACTTTTGATTGAGAAAATTACGATTGCTGACTAAGCAATCTAATTTTTTAACTAATTAATCTATTTTGTTAACTAAACAATCTATTCAGTTAACTAAAACATCACATTCCTAACTAAGCCATCACAAAGTTGACTGATCAATCACATTCCTGACTGGCCAATCTATTGCCCAATCACACAAATTGTGCAATCAACTTTGCACAATTATCTCATGTCTAAATCATCTCAACACACTCTGATCGTTGATCTTGATATTCTTCAAAATGATCTTGATCGTCCATTTCAAATCTCATTTTCTATATAACAAACCCCTTTCCTCACAAATAAGGATCGAAGAATCAACATAAATTGAGCAACAAAGTGTTGTCAAGATCATCCTTGAGAGAGCTTCATCCATTATCTTCATTCAACCAAACACAACAAGCATTCATCCACACTTTGCAGATGAAATTTTTAGGCTTCACTATGATAAGAACAATCCAACATCAAGCGAACACACTCCGCTGCGGAATGGTGAAACTATCTTTTGCTTTTAGTTAATATAATAATCAGTAGGTTTCTTATTATGTTTGCATTAGTATAGTTCAAATTCTTATGTGTAGGAGTTTCTAGATTTTAGATTTAAGCATTTTGGCTATAGATTAGATTTCTTCATCAGATTGCTCTAATGTCCCTCTTGGATCATTGATCTAACGTCCTCATTCCCCCTCACACAATAGGCCACCAATAATCTGATCTTAGGAATTTGTGAGTTGTATTCTTTTCCACGTAATGGCTTGCACAAATACCATTATGCATCTCATTTAAAATCCTATATCCTTGTTCTTCATTCTTACATTTGAGAAAGATACCATCTTTCCTCCACCAGAGCTCATTATCTATGATTACATACTTGATGTCATGTTATTTCAATGTCCTTTTCTAATTTTCATTCATATTATCAAGACATGACATATTCTACAAATAGAACAAAATATATTTGTACCAGGAAGATGATTTCATGTCACACTCTAGGGATGCTATATCTATCTCAGCATTATTTATTTGGTTAGCTTCAAGATTTGACTCAACCATGATTTTATCTAATCCATGTCTTCTAACTAATTTTATGATATGTATGTCAATATTAAACTCTTGGATTTTGCTAATCCACCTACATCTCCTTCTAGTCACTTCTTGTTGTGTGAAAATATCCTTAACTACAACATTTGGAACATATGAAATAATAATTTTTCCTACTCAATAGGACCTAAAATTATTTACTACTTTAACAAGTGTATATGCTTGTCTCTCCACCATATCATATTTAACCCCAGTTTCTTGTAAGGACTTTCTAAAAAATGAAATGGGTTGTTCAAACCCTTCATTTTTCTGTAATAGAACTACATATATGGTATGTAATGATGTAAAGGAAAACAATTGAAAAATATTTAAGAAGTCAAGAGACTTCAACACAGGATCCCTCTTTATTGCTTCCTTTGTAGTCTAGAAAGCCTTAGCTGGCTCTTCATTCCATAGCACAGATTCCTTTTTCTTTAGAATTTTTGAAATGGACATTGTAGTTTCTATAAAGTTAGTTACAAATCTCCTGAAAAAGTTCACTTGGCCTGTAGACATGTAAAAATTCCTAGCACGTATCATACATCCTAAACTACATTTTTTCATCACTATCATCATTGCATTTTTCGTCACTTATCATTGTTTGCATCATTATTCTCCTTTTAACATCATTTCCATGATTTTAACTCTATTTTCTATATTGATTAAATAATCTTGAATTATTTAATTAATTCATCATTTTCTCACTAATCATCCCTTTCATCACCCTAATTGAATAATTTTTAATTATTTAATTAGGTTCATTCAATTTTCTTCTATAATTAAATAATTTCTATTATTTAATTATCCCATCTTTAATCATCGTCTAATGGAATATTGTTTTTCAAAAAGGCATATTATCATCCTCCATAATTAAATAATATTTAATTATTTAATTATCCTAATTTCCCTCTATAAAGCATATTCCCAAGGAAATTCCTTTTTCAAAATATCTTAACTAACTTTTATCTCAAGCATTTCTAGCCCTTCATTTTTGAGATCAAATCTCTACCCTTCATCTCCAAATATCTCAACAAACTTCCTATAAATGAGGAGATATTTTGAGTTGCAACTAGTCTCATCTCTTCATCATCCTTGATCTTCTCCTATCCCTATATTTGAAGATTCAATCTCTACTGTTGATCTAATTATTGAAAATCTATAAAATCGCCCTCTATCCCTCATTATCACCACCTAGAGTTTGAGCATTGAGATCATGCTAGTTTGAGAATTGAGCAATCATCTTGTCATCTTGTCATCTAGGTCATCATCATTGTGAGATTTTTAAAGTACAAGGAGACAAGTGTTGAGAAATCGAACATCCATCAACAAGTTTCTCCTTCAAATGGGATGTGAGGTTTGCATCTATGTTTGATTTCATGTGTTTAGTTTGATTTTGTTAAAATTTTGAGTTGATTTCATAGCATAGAGAGCATCCAATCTCATTCGGTAAGTGGGTTTGATCATTTCATGTTTTGGGTCTCTATATTCCTAACCCTAATTGAAGAATTATTTTTTTATTTTTATGAAATTCCACTTAACCCACTTCACATTTTTGGCACACCCGATGGGACCCACATCCCTCAATTTAACAAATCTTGTGATTTTTTTGTGATTTGTAGGTTTTCTAGGCAAGACTGATTCTAATAGAGGTCATTCTTGTGCATCTAATTTCCTCTTATCAACATTTGGGTGTGTTTGATCATCACATAGTGTCGTGATTGAACAACGAAACACCTCTATACATTCTAGGTTTTAGGTTTTCTAATGATTTTTTGTCTGTGAAGGTAACAAAGCCATGTTCACACTTGAAGATAACTATGATTGCATAACATAGAAACATTTGATAGTAACAAACTTGTGTTCTCTCTGGAAGATGGTCATGTTTTCTTAGGTAACTATGTTTGTTTTTTTAGGTTTTACAATTTCTGACCTCTATTTTCCCTCTATGCAACATTAGGTCACATTTGAAGCAACATGTGTTTTCTCTGTATCTCTTCACGTTTGTATTTTAAAAAAGTTGTATATGTTACCAAAGTTGTATCTTCTCTAGAATATTATTGCGTCTGAGGTATAACAAAACTACATCTATTTGTTTTTCATTGCTTCCTATTTTCTGCCAATTCATCTTTGGTTTTAGATTTTTTCAACCCTAACCCTAATTAGTGTTGTTTGTTGTTTTTGTGATTTTCTTTTAAATAAATTATGTAGCTACATGTTGGGGTGAAGATTTTTTTTTTGAAAACTACTAATATTACCTATTTTTTAGGGTTCAAGTGGTTAAATATTAAAAATCAAGACTACTAACACATTTTTTTTGTAGCCCCGCTTGTCAAAGAAACTATCAACCAAACATCGTGTCTTTGTTTTTTTCTAGATTAGCGCATATTTGCTTTTGGTGCTCTTAAAAATAACTTTTTTTCCATGCTTGGTAGGTTGAAGCATGCATATCCTCTTCCCTCATTCCTTGAGTGATCTTGGGTGATGAGAAACACCTTCAACTCGCTTTTTTTTGAGTAATCGAAGGTGTGCCGTATATTTATCCTCTCCCCTTATGCCTTGAGCAATCCTAGGTGATAAGAAATATCAACACACTTAAGCCTTCCACATTTTTATTTTGTAGCGAGGGCCTATCTAGGGATTTCATCACCTTATGGATGACCTCCAACGTGTGTTCAAGTGAACTATATAAATGGGGGAGAGTGAAAGCTATACCTCAAGATTGTTTTTCTAGCATCATTCAAAGCCAAGCCACAGGATCCTCAATCTGGCAAGACCGACTGGTGATGAGAGCGGGAGTGCCCCTCCCAATCTTAGGCTACTACAAATGGACCCACTATTCACTGAGTCACTATGAACCATTGTGTTTATAAGCCTAAGAATTATCTCTGTAAAACTATAGTATTGCATCATGATAACATCATCACGAGAAGTTACTTACAACATCCAGTCCTTGGTTGAGATTTAAGGTGTCTTGCTAGAGTTCATGCTTTTTCAATACCAGGGGTGTCAAGATGGTCCATGACCTTGGAATACCATATTCACCCACTCCTTGGACTCAAATTAACCTTCAGGTAGTTAGCCTACTATAGGGAGGCATACCCTATTACTACTAGATAGGTTGTACTTTTTCGGCGTGTCTTCTTTGTGCTAAACCAATGACACCATTAGTAAGCTTTATGGAAGAAAGCTTGTCCACATAATATCCTACTACCTTGGAGTCTATTTTTCCTACTTTATTTACTGTGTATATATAATATTATTTTGAAACAAAACCATATTAGATATTAAACTTTAGACATTCATCTTAAAACTGTCAAAATATTCATTAGACATTGTAATAGAACATAGAACTACATTTTCCAAACACATAGGCCACTTTCGCACACCCTGCCATGTTTTTCCTACATTTTGTCACGTCTGGTTAGCATTATGTCACCTTTTCCCTGCACATTTCCGTGTTTGCACACTATACCACTTTTTCTTGTATTTGTTGTCTATTAGGTCACGCTTCTACATATTTGCACCTTTACACATGTCACCGTTTTTGATTTTTCATATGCTCATGTTTTCTTAGCATTCTACAATGTCTATAAAAGAAAACAACCACAATTTCCTTCTCTACCACGCTTTGTTGTCCTAAAAATTTCTCAAACCTACAAAATTTTGATCTCAAACACTATCATAACCTTTTATCTTGTTGTCAGAATATCTGTCACAATAGACCTATACCTTTACATAGTCATATCACACCTTCAAACACCATCATTCTATTGGATGTTGTGGTTGTATTGCTGATATGTGGTTGTCATTGATGTCAACACTATTAACATTAATGTCTTTAAGACAGTATATGTCGAGGATATTGAGAAAATTGTAATAAAATATGTTACAAGCTATTTGTGAAGCAATGAAGATCAGTGTGTTGGAAAGTTTAGTATGTTGATGGTAAGATGTTGTAGATTAAAGGGTTTGTTTGCAAAACTATATAGTTTCTACTCTGTAATTTTCAGAGGTGCGCATTAAGATTTGAGCAAGTTATAAGTTTCTATGTTTCGACAGCTATTTTGCTACTATAATTGGTGTTCATGAAAGAAGATATTGTGATTCTGGTAATTTGAGTTGTTGCATATGTTCCTAAAGTGTTTTTGGATGTTTCTAGATCATGTTCTATCTGTGTTGCACGTCTGCATTGATCATTGTGCTCACGATCCAATATTTTCTCTTGCATGTTCATATTTTTCATGTTCATGGCCGACAAGGTGATTGAAGCGTGTTGTGGATCTTCGAGGAATAATATTTGAAGGTGTTTTGTGTTCAAGAACATTGTTTTAGGTCTCCACTATGTTGTGGCCGACCTTGGTTGCTGCACATTGATAATAATTTATTGTTTTGGGCCGACAGTTTGCATTCATTCTATTATTTTGTTGAAGCCGACATGAAGCAATGTAATTTCTTGTTGCAGATATATATAAGTGATTGTTTATTCATTTGAGATGAGTGTGTGAGTGTGTAATGTGAAGTGTGCAAGTGCTATGTACGAATAAGGTTTAGATCATTTGAAAGAGTAGAGTGTGAAAAAGAGTGAAGAAGAGTGAAGAAGTGTTCATGTGCTTAATCGAAACTATACTCAAGCATTAGAAAATGTTACTTTCTCAGTTCAAATTATTTAGATGGATTTACTCTAAATGTTTTATGTAAGACAACGAGTCTTCCTTTGAGCATTGAGCTCTAGGTAGTGTGCCTGAATGCATGTGCATTCCTCATTTATTCTTCTTTACTTTTAACAAGGTATAACTTGTGGATTAACCTCTAGCGTGGTTTTTCCCCTAATAGGGTTTCCACACAAAAAATCTTGGTGTTATGTGTGTTGTTGATTCATGCTGTCACTATTATTAATCTGATCTAAGAATAAAGGTTAATAAGTTAATAATTATGAAATTCTGTGACAACTGATTCACCCCCCCCTCTTAGTTGTCTGCCCTTGTGTTGCTAACAATTGGTATCAAAGCAAGTTCCTTGGAAGAAGTTTAATAGCTTGAGGTGATCTAGGATGGAAACATACAAGAAGGATAGTCTGAGATTTTATGGAACAAACTATTCTACATGGAAGACTTGAATGGAGTGTCATTTGAGATGCATTGGTGAATCCTAGTGGAACGTTACATGTAATAGGTATGTTATTCCTCAAAATGGTCCTACTACTATTCCTGAGATTAGGGATGCTGAATATAATATTAGAGCTAAGGAAGCATTGTTGAGTGTTTTGACTGATTCTGAGATGAAAAATGTTATGGAGCTGAGGCTTGCTTATGAGATCTGGAAAAAGTTGGAAACCTTGTATGAAGGTGATACAAATGTAAAGATTTCTAATCTACAAAGTCTGAAAGTAAAGTATGAAATGTTGAAAATGGGTGATGATGAAAATATTGTTACTTTCATGCAAAGAGTGAATGAACTTGTGTGTGGCATTATATGTGCTAGTGGACAACTAGATGAATCAGATATTGTTGCTAAACTGCTTAGATCCTTGCCTACTGCATACAAAGTTAAAGCTACAATTATTGATGAGCTATGGACTGTGACAATTGTAACCAGAGATATGTTGGTTGGTAAAATTACTGCTTTTGAGTTGAGTGAATTCAGTGATGCCCCTCCTAGGACAAAATATACATTTAAAGCTAGTACTTTCTGGAGAGACAAGCAAAGATATGATTCGGGTGAAAGTTCTTTTAGAAAGGTATTCAGATATGAGGAAGAAATGAGATAGATTGAAGAAGAAGAAGGAGAATTGAATGAGCTTGAAGCACTTATTGTCAAAAGGGAAGTTAGAGGAGAAGGTAATTATAAAGGAAAATTTCCTATAAAATGGTTTTCTTGCAATAAGATAGGTCATTTTGCATCAAGGTGTCTAGAAAGAGTTCCTAAGACAAGACCTTACAAGCATAAATTTCAAAAGAAATGTTATTATGCAATTGATGAAGGTGTGATAGATGATGAATTTGACAAAGGGAATGTAAGTGAAGATGAGTTTGTGTTCATTGTTATCAAGGAAAATAATCCTCTATCTATCGAATCTGCTAGTTGTACAAAAGTGGAGAAATCTCTAGCTACTCGAGTTGAAGAAAAAGATGAATAGGTAATTGATAATGGATGTTCACATCACATGACAGGTGATAAAATAAAATTTGTAAGCCTGGAAAAGTATGATGGTGGTGTTTTAAGATTTGGTGATAACAATCGTGGTATAATCCGTGGTAGAGGATGTATTTCTTTTGATGGTAAGCATAATACTGATGATGTTCTTTATGTTGAAGGTTTTAGAAATGTGATTGCTTTAGGTACTAAAACAAAAGGTAACATCTTTCATCTGAATGCTGCTAGTTACAGTTGTCTGATTGCTCAAGTTGATGAAAGTTGGTTGTTGCATAGAAGAATGTGTATTGTAAAATTTGACAATATTATCAAGATAAGTTCCTCACAAGCTGTGAGAGATCTTCCTAAGTTGGTGAAGCCTACTAATTCCATATGCAAGGAATGTTAGTTAGGAAAGCAAACTGGAATTTCATTTCAGAGCAAATAACATTGTTCAAATGAATTGTTGGAGCTTGTGCATACCAACTTGTATGGCTCTTCTAGAATCAAAAGTATACAAGGTTAGTGTACTTCATGTTGCTTATTGATGATTAATCTAGGATGATGCAGGTTACTTTCTTAAGGGAGAAATATGAAGCTCTAGAGAAGTTCAATATATTTAAGGCCATGGTTGAGATAGAGACAAGTTTGAAGATTAAGTGTCTAAGATCAGATAGAGGTGGTGAATTTAATTCCTGTGAGTTTAATTATTTTTGTGAAGAACATGGGATAAAGAGACAATTATCTGTAATGTGGAACCCTCAACAAAATAGAGTTGTGGAAAGGAAGAACATGATAGTTCTAGATGCTACTAGGACTATGATGCTGGAAGGAAATGTCCCTCACATCTATTGGAGAGAAGCTGTGAGTACTATTGTTTATATCCTCAATCGGGTACAAATAAAAGGTAATACTAGTAATACTCCTTTTGAGCTATGGTTTGGTCACAAGCCTACTATTAAATATTTCAAAATCTTTGGGAGTAAATTCTATATCAGAAGAGATGAAGATATAGGAAATTTTGATGCTAGAAGTGATGAAGGAATCTTTCTTGGTTATTATACTAAGAGTAAGGCCTATTGGTGCTACAACAAGAGATTGAAGAAAATGGTTGTGAAAATGTTAAGGTTGATGAAGACATTGCTAGACCCTCCATAACCTGTGAATATGATTTTGATGATCAGAATGACAATACAAACAAGAGTCAGAATTCAAATAAAGTTTAGATCATTCTGGTGAATCAAGAAGAGCAAGAAGAAGGAGAGACTAGTGAAAGCACAAAAGAGAGATCAAAAGAGCCTGAAATTCAAGAACACTCTAAGAATCCAAAGTATGTGAGATTAATTCATTCAGAAAATCAGATTATAGGAGATAAGAATAAAGGTGTCCAGACTAGGAGAATAATTACAAAAGTTTTTTTTTTAAATTTCAAAGGATGAGCCAAGTAATGTAAATGAAGAATGCAGAGATGAACATTGAATTGAAGCAATGAAAGAAGAACTACAATAAATTGAGAAGAATAATACATGGATTCTTGTTCCTAGACCTAAAGAAAAAAAAATAATTGGAACCAAATGGGTCTTTAGAAACAAGCTGAATGAACAAGGTGAAGTTATCAGAAACAAAGCAGTTTTGGTTTGTAAAGGATACTCTCAGATGGAAGGAATTGACTTTGAAGAAACTTTTGCTCCTGTTACTAGAATTGAAGCTATGAGACTATTTCTTGCTTATGCTGCTTACAAAAACTAAATAGTTTATCAGATGGATGTCAAGTCAATATTTATAAATGGTGAATTAGAAGAAGAGGTGTACATTGAGCAACCTGATGGATTTCAATTGATTGATCAGGGAGATATGGTTTGTTAGTTGAAGAAAGCATTGCATGGACTCAGACAAGCCCCTAGAGCTTGGTATGCTAGATTGGAAAATTACTTACTATAGCTTGGATTTAACAAAGGTACTACTGATAGTAATCTGTATTTCAAAATTGATGATGATAAAGATTTTTTTATGGAAGTCTTTGTTGATGATATCATTTTTGGAGGAGATGATGGTTTGTGCATGAATTTTTCTAATGAGATGCAGAATGAGTTTGAGATGTCAATGATTGGAGAGTTGAAATTATTTTTGGGATTGCAAATTACTAAGCTAGATAAAGGAATCTTTATATCTCAGTCCAACTATGCGAGAGAACTGCTAAAGAAATTTGGTATGGAAGATTCAAAGCCAGTCACCACACCCATGGTGACTGGATGTAGGTTGACACAAGATGATGATTCTTTAAAGGAAAATCAGACTAGATATAGATCAATGATTGGTGGATTGATTTATTTGACTCAAACTAGACTTGTCATCATGAATGTTGTATGCATTGTTGCTAGATTTCAAGATGATCCTAAGGAATCTCATGTGACTACTGTGAAGATAATTTTCAGATACTTGAAATGGATAGTTGATTTTGGCCTATGGTATCCTAAAGATGATGATCTTACTTTGAGTGCCTTTACTGATGGTGATTGGGGAGCAGATGTGAATGACAAGAAAATTACTAGTGGTGGCACATTTTTCTTGGGAAAGAATTCGATTTCATGGTTAAGTAAAAAGTAGAATGCAGTTTCTTTATCTACTACAAAGGAATAATACATTGTTGCTGCTAACAATTATACTCAAGTATTGTGGATGAAGCAGATGTTGAAAGATATAAAAGTTTTGTATAATGAACCTATTTCCATATTATGTGATAATTCAAGTGCTATAAACATTTCTAAGAATCCGATGCTGCATTCAAAGACCAAGCATATATCTATCAAGTACCTTTTTTTGAGAGACAAAGTGAGTGATAAGGAAGCCAGACTCGAGTATGTGCCTACTAAGGAACATATTGTAGAAATATTTACTAAGCCTTTTCCTAAAGATAATTTCTAGTATCTTAGAGGGAAGTTAGTGGTGATTACCCCTCCTAATCAGAACTAAGATGCAATACATTGTATTAGTCCATGCACTTCATAGTCATATATTGATTTAGATTGATGTTGTGGTGGCTGCTACTCAGGGGGAGTAGTCAGATGATTCAGATATGTGGTTTAGAGCTTGTGTATCTTTGCCATTGATGTCAAAGGGGGAGGAGAGTAATTTGAAAAACTATGGAAGAGCTAAAAAAAAGGGGGGAGAAGAGTAGTGTAAAAAACCTTGAAAGAACTAAGGGAGAGAAGAACAATATATAAAGAGGAAATTGTTGGTTGCGTTGATGGTGTTTTTCACATCATGTGTTGCCATCAATGCCAAAGGGGGAGATTGTTGGATGTTGTGGTTTTAATTGCTGATATGTGGTTGTCATTGATTTCAACACTATTAGCATTAATGTCTTTAAGACTGTATATGTCGAGGATATTGAGAAAATTGTAATAAAATATGTTGCAGGTTGTCTGTGAAGTAGTGAAGATCAATGTGTTGGAAGGTTCAGTATGTTGATGGTAAGATGTTGCAGATTAAAGGGTTTGTTTGCAAAACTATCTAGTTTCTACTCCATAATTTTTATATGTGCACATGAAGATTTGAGCAAGTTATAAGTTTATGTGTTTCGATAACTATTTTGCTACTATAACTGGTGTTCATGGAAGAAGATATTGTGATTCTGGTGATTTGATTTGTTGCATATGTTCCTGAAGTGTTTTTGGATGTTTCTAGATCATGTTCTATCTGTATTGCATACCCGCATTGATCATTGTGCTCATGATCCAAGATTTTCTCTTGCGTGTTCATATTTTTCATGTTCATGGCCGACAAGGTGATTGAAGCGTATTGTGGATCTTTGAAGAAGAATATTTGAAGGTGTTTTATGTTCAAGGACATTGTTTTTTGTCTCTACTATGTTGTGGCCAACCTTGGTTGATGCACATTGATAATATTTATTGTTTTGGGCCGACAATTTGCATTGGTTCTATTATTTTGTTGAAGCAAACATGAAGTAATGTAATTTCTTGTTGCAGATATATATTAATGATTGTTTCTTCATTTGAGATGTGTGTGTGAGTCTGTAATGAGAAGTGTATGAGTTCTATGTGTGAATAAGGTTCAGATCATTCAAAATCATAGCAGTGTGTGAAGAAGAGTGAAAAAGAGTGAAGAAGTGTTCATGTGCTTAACCAAAATTGTACTCATGTATTAGCAGATGCTAATTTCTCAGTTCAAATTCTTCAGATGGATTTAATCTGAATGTTTTATGTAAGACAACGAGTCTTCCTTTGAGTAGTGAGCTCGAGGTAGTGTTCTTGAATGCATGTTCATTCCTCATTTATTATTCTTATACTTTTAACATGGTATAACTTATGGATTAACCTCTATCGTGGTGTTTCTCCTAATAGGGTTTCCACGCAAAAAATCTTGGTGTTATGTGTTTTTTTGATGTGTTGATTCATGCTTTCACTATTATTAATCAAATATGAGAATAAAGGTTAATAATTTAATAAGTCTAAAATTCGATGACAACTGATTCACCCCCCCATCTCAGTTGTCTACCCTTGTGTTGTTAACACATTCCATCCTTCAAAATTAGTTTACTTAGGGAGTGTCTTCCTAAATTTTTGGACAAAATATCAATCAGATTGGCATCAAACCTTATTAACAACTATGTGAGGGGGAGAACGTTAGACACAAACAAGATCAAACATGCTTGAAACAAGAATCTAAGCTAAGATCAAACATATTAATCTAAGATCTAATCCTAAACATACGAAATGAAACTAAGCTATTTGAACATACATTAAGAAATCTATGATTACTGAATTGAATGTGTGCAGTGTTACCATCCCATAGTGGATTGCATTCACTTGATGTTGGGTTGTTCTTATCACCGTGAAGCCTCCAAAGTTCATGTGCAAAATCTTGAGGAATGACTGTTTGATGTTGGTTGATCGAAGAAACGAGGTTGAATCTCTAACAATGGTGGTTGTGAATGTCAACGGTACTTCATTGTGCAAATGATGTTGATTCTCTGATCCTTATTTGTGAGGAAAGGGGTTTCTTATATAGAAAATGAGATTCAAAATGGATGATCAGGATCGTGTTGGAGAATATCCAGATCAATGGTTGAAGTGTGTTGAGAGGATTTAGACATGAGAAGATTGCGCAAAGTTGATTTCACAATTTGTGTGATTGAGAAATAGATTGGCTAGTTAGGGATTAGATTGATCAATCAGGATTTTAGATTCATCAGTCACGATTTAGATGGCTTAGTTAGGAAATTGATGTCTTAATTAGGAAATTGATTGATTAGTTAGGAAATCGATGGCTTAGTTAGAAAATTAGATTCCTTAGTCAACAATCATAATTTTCTCAATCAAAAAGTGGGTGACGAATATGAGTTAATTGATTTAATTAATTAATTCCTTTTTGGAGTTGAATGTGCAAATCAAGTTTGACTTTTGCAAACAAAGTTGCATTAGTTTGATTTGATTCTTGATAATCGATTTGAATAGTTTGAATTAATTATTCAAATTTTGGAGGGAAAGTGTCATAATTAAATTATGATTTAATAATTTAATCAACTTAGAGGAATAAGGTGTTTTAGTGAAATAATTAAATAATTGGTGTTATTTAATCAATTAGGATGAAATAAAGTGAGATTAGGACTTCATTAAATAAATGTAATTTATTTAATTAGTTGAAATGATGAAACATGAATTAATCAAATAATGTTGTTTTATTTAATTAATAGCAAAATTAGGGTTTTTAGGACTTTATTAAATAAATAAAATTTATTTAGTTTGTTAGAAATGATGAAAAAGTGAATTAATTAAATAATGTTGTATTATTCAATTAATAGAAGAATTAGGGTTTTGGATGTTTGATGTTGTGTGATGTTTTCGAGATTTTTCGGGACATTGCGGGATGATTTCAAGATGTTGCAAGATGTTCCAAGATGATTTCAAGATGTTTTGAGATGTTCTGGGATGATTTGAAGGTGTTTCAAGATGTTTTGGGATGATTCCAAGATGTTTCGAGATGATTTTGAGATGTTTCGAGACACTGCGAGATGATTTGAATATTTTACGAGATGATTTTGAGATGTTACAAGATGATCTTGAGATGTTTTGAGATATTACGAGATGATTCTGAGATGTTCTGAGACACTACGAGATGATTCTAAGATCTTACGGTATGATTCTGAGATGTTTCGAGACATTACAAGATGATTTTGAGATGTTTTGAGACATTTTTAGATGAATATGAGTGCCAAAATGGTAGTTCACAAGCTAGGACATTTCTACATGTCTACAATAGCCTTATACAATATCAGTCCTTTTGGACCATCCTTTGACATCAATTTTCATCAAACATCAAACTTTCCTTTTGACATCATATTAAGACCTATCAACCTCATCATTTTGATAGTGTCTCTTGATCCAATCAACTTAGTGGAACTTGCAAGATCCATGGCTATTTAAATTTTGGTGACCCTCGATCCTTTAAAAATTCCCCAGCTATATCTGATTAGGGTTTTGAATTACATATAGGGCTTAAACCCTCCTAAAACCCTAATTTTTCCATGCAAGCACTTTTGTTCTATCTGCTCATTGACCTCTTACTCCCAGTTCCCAATTGTCCAAGTTACAACTTATGTCTAGGGTGGTCATTCTTTAACTGGCCCCTTTAATTTATCTTCCAGTCATGACCCCATTTAATTATTTAATATTATGTCCCTACGTCAAATAAATGTTTCACCCAAAGTCCTAATTTACCTAGGCATGACCCCCTTTTATGAATAAATTTGAGGCATGTGCTAATTATCCACAAATTAAGTCTTTGCATGGCCTATTGCTAAATCCTTGTCACTGATCAATTCCATTTCTACGATGAGCAATGAGCTTTATTCCCATGCATTGTGTATCACTACAAAAATTTCTCCTCTCATTCCATTTTTGCGATGCGCGATGGCTTATGTTTTCCTCATATCACTATCCTCCTTCACATCACATTTATGTTTTTGAGTACCAAGGTCCTTCGTGCAATGAGCAATGATCAAGCAACTAAGGGCCCAAATTTAAATATGGTGATTAGATGGTCATCAGTAGCTTCGAGTATATTGTGGTTATAAACATAAGAGTTGAAGACCTTTAAGTGATGGGTGATGAAAGAGTGTATAAAATTAGTGTGGACAAGTGGAAGTTTCCCACTATCCCATAGTCATATGGTGGGTCTTGATTTGAGCCTAGTGAGACAATAGGTAGGCAACAAGTGTCTTAGTAGGCCCAAGGTTTTGTTTTTCTTTGAATGGTTTCAATGGCTCAAATTCAATGGAAAAGATCTCATAGTCATCACATGCATCAGTTACATTGTTGTGATTAATGTCACCCAAGTTCCTTTCGTGATGGTTTTGTCTTCCACAATGGGAGCGTCAATATTTCAGATTTGAGGGCAAGCATATGACGATCATCATAAGGGTTCGTCACATCACATCTTTACATTTTGTTGGTGAGTGCCTTTCCGAGATGAGCAATGAAGGGTTGAGATCAAACAATGAACATCTAATGGTTGTGGTTACATCATGCCATTGCTTCACATTGCCATTGTGAAGCAAGGTGGTGGAGTGGTTTGCACGATTCATGATGGGAGAGGATGATGGTTATGTAGTTTCTTGGTGACCAATGACTCTGATTTAAAGGTGGGGATCAATGACTATGTTTGAAACCTTCATTGGGGATTCAATCTCATCCCTACATCTTGCATCCGACAACCAAAATTCAAAGTGTAACAACTAGCTTCCTCATTTCATGGGTAAAGGTAGAACAATAATGCCACATCTACACACTACAACTAAACAGACAATTAGCACCAAATTTTGTGCTAGATTTTAGTGTATTTTGAGCATGACTTGAGCAATTTGGCTGGTGCTCAACCCAGTGCAAACATGAATGGTCAGTTCGGCACTGAATTTTGCGTTGGGTGTTACGCTGGATTAAATGTTGTATTTAGCATTGAAAAATCACAGTGCCTCTATTAGCACCTAATATAGCACTAGGAAGTAACTTTGACAATTGGGCTGAAATGGGCACCCAATTTGGCTTCCGGTTTGGCTTCCATGTCTACTCCCATTTTTTTTTCTAGTTTTGCTTCCAGTTTTGCTTCTAGGTTTGCTTCCAATTTTGCTTCCAAGTTTGCTTCCAGTTTTGCTTCCAGTTTTGCTTTTAAGTTTGCTTGCGGTTTTTGCTTCCAGTTTTCCTTTTGGTTTTGCTTCTAGGTTTGCTTTTGGTTTTGCTTCCAAGTTTACTTCCTATTTTGCTTCTAGTTTTGCTTATGATTTTTCTTTCAGGTTTGCTTCCGGTTTTGCTTCCAATTTTGCTTCCAGTTTTGCTTTCGATTTTGCTTTTTTTCTTTCGGTTTTGCTTTCGGTTTTTCTTCTGGTTTTGCTTCCAAGTTTGCTTCCAGGTTTGCTTCCAATTTTTCTTCCAGGATTTCTTCCAGGTTTTCTTCCAGGTTTTCTTCCAGGTTTGCTTCCAAGTTTGCTTCTAGGTCTACTTCCAGGTTTGCTTCCAAGATTGCTTTTGGTTTGCTTCTAGTTTGGCTTCCATTGTTGCTTCTAAAAATGCTTCTTGTTTTGCTTCCATTTATTAATTTAATATGTTTTATTTCAATTTAATTAGTTAAATATATCGTGCCTCTTAAATAACTCATATGATTATAGAGTAAGTAATTTAATTATTTAACTCATATGATTAAATAATAATATAATTATTGTAACATGATCATCATCTATAATTAGAACAAGTGAGTAAAATATCTATAATTTAATTGAATTTGACAACATCCATCTTAAGCAGTAAATTAAAATCATCATACTTAATAAATATCCATTTAAAATCATCAACCACTTTTAATATATATAAATTGACAAGTCAATACTGATAAGATCATCATCATATATAACTAAAAAAAATGAAAGTCAAATATGCCAGTACATCAAAAACATGTCAAAATGATACATGTCCAACAATTGACATAAGTGAAAATAATATATGTACAAATGATATAAATAAAATTGATAAATTATGTAACTCAAATTGATACAATTCAAGATGATACATGTCCAAATGATACCATGAAAATGATACATGTCAATATGATACAACTCAACAATATAGTATTGTAGGCCGTGAAAATGATACATATGATAGTAACCATGAAAAGAGTCATCATAACGATATATCAACAATGATCCATTATGTGGTCTATATGATCATGAATGTTACTGATTACTATCACCAATTGTCTCATCATCATCATCATCATCATCATCATCATCATCATCATCATCATCATCATCATCATCGTCGTCGTCGTCGTCGTCGTCGTCGTCGTCGTCGTCGTCGTCGTCGTCGTCATCATCATCTTCGTCATCGTCGTCATCATTGTCATCGGCCTTAGTGTCTTCCATATCTGCATCATCATCATCCTCTGCCATGTGATCTATACTGGTAGAACTAATATTTTGTGGATCTATATCATGTTGAGGATCATCTTGATCTTTTGGAAGACCGGTGTTCTGCAAAAAAAAACATTATAAATGAAAATTTATTATTTATTTCATGCAATAATTTATTTTTCTGTTATATATCTAATATTACAACATATGAGATGAAACCATAATCATATTACATCATATCAAAGTGCACATACCATAGTAAAATTTCAAAAAAGTTATAGCTAATACTAGTGAGTCGGGAGAAACTTCAGCTTTCAAAAACAAAGATAATTAGGCTGGCAGACTTGTGGATCAAGCCAACATTTGGTGGAAGAGGAAGAAAGATGAATGGAACTAAGGAGGCCCACCATAATGGATTTTAGTATTCAACCATGAGAGCAAAAGAGAGAGCTTATATCATGTATCAAAACATTAAGCATGCATTCTTCCAGCCAGCGGAGAAGGAGATGATTACTTTGCTTCATTTTCATTTGCATAACCATATCACGGTGTGGGAACCAAGAAGACCAAGGATGTCCAATTTTATGTGGAGGTAATGGATGTGGTCCAAACCTTAGGAGGGGCAATAAGGTTAATGTATGATCCCGATGAAATTGAGGAAGAACAACAAGAGAGGGACATGAAAAGTAAAATCAATACATAGTTTCAAGGATTTTTCAAGCGAGTAAGAGAGCTATGGGAGCAACCTCATATAAAATATTTTGAACTAGAGTTTGATATACTATTTAGAGAGCTTGGTTTTCATGGAGTTCCTTTCAAAGCCTCTGCTTTTATTGTTCCTACGATAAACTGTTTGGTAGAGTTGGTGGGATTACCTTTCCTAGTAATCACTATTAGTGAGATTGAGATTGTTAACCTTGACAGAGTAGGACTTGGGAAAAAGGAATTTGATATAATGGCTATTGTTTTCAAAGACTTCAAGTGGGATGTACTCCACATTGATGCCATTCCTCAATCTTCACTTGATGGCATCAAGGAATGGATGAACTCCATGGATACAAAGTATTAGGAAAGCAGAATGAACTTGAACTGGCAGCCAATTTTGAAGAGTATTACCGATGGTCCAGATAAATTTATTGAAGATGGTGGTTGGGAATATTTGAATATGAAAGTTAGTGATTCTAATTATGATAATTTAGAAGAGTTAGATAGAGGATATGAACCCTCTAATGTAGAAGAGGAATTAGAATCAGATTTCATGTAGCCACCATCAAGAGTGTTACAAGCCAACAAGATGGAGGGAATTCTTATATAAGGATAATTTTCAATGTTGCAGGTACTGGATTTAATGCTAGCTATAATGGCAACATTGAAATTCCCTAGCAGTATTTATGATAAGGAAATTTCCTTTAGATGCAATGATTCAAAGCACATCAACCATGTGGTACAAATGATTAAACCCCAGAGATGATTTGTAGCAATGAAAGAGTCTGAAAAGGCAGAGAGAGCTACACTGGTGACTTAGGAGAAATTTCAGCTTTCAAAAACAAATCCAATTAGGCTGGCAGACGTGTGGATTAGGCCAACATTTGGTGAAAGAGGATGAAAGATGACTGGAACTCTGGAGGCCCATCATAATGGATTTCAGTATTCAACCATGAGAGTAGAAGGTAGAGATGATATCATGTATCAAAACATTAAGCATGCATTCTTCCAGCCAACAAAGAAGGAGATGATTACTTTGCTTCATTTTCATTTGCATAACCATATCATGGCGTGGGAACCAAGAAGACCAAGGATATCTAGTTTTATGTGGAGGTAATTTATGTGGTCCAAAATTTAGGAGGGGAGATCCTGATGTCTACCAAGAGGCATAAAGTCAGATGAATTAAGTTCACCTACATGTCTGCCAAAGTTTACTTCCAATTTTTATGACTATTTTTCTTGATTGTCAAAGTTTACTTACAAATTTGAAATTTCTTTCTAGTCATTTTGATGAGGATATATTCAACCAATGTGTAAGAACCTTTTATTTGTATCACAAGCATATGTGCATTGCAAGAATTCTAATTATCTATGGTCTACAGCTATGTCGTCTCACTTATTGGATCTTCTATTTCAATGTTTTCTATGGCCTTCTCTATTTGAGGTAGCACTTGAAAATCCTACCTCCTTTCCTTAGGTGAGAAGTGGATTTGAATTTGGAAATACTGCACTTTAAAAATAGCTATGGTTTAAGGAGAGCTATTCTAGCTTTGTTGTTGACACCCTTAATCTTCAACAAGGACTTAGATGCATGGACTAAAATGAAAGCTTTCAAACTTAGATTTGAATGTGCATAATTTGATTGATTATGGTTTTCATAGGGAGTTGTCTTTACATGACTATTCTGGATTGTCAATACATGTAATAGTGACTGCATCCTTATCAAGTTTAACTACCCTTATTCAAAATGCCTTGGTCTTTGGACTCAATACAAAGTTGTGCATTGTTATTCCATATTTGTAACATGTAGGACATTTAAGTGGTACAACATATAGAAATTGAGTACTTTCATGCAAGGAAAACTTATAGATGGTGTATCAAGAACAACAAAAAATGATTTTATTAGGGTTAATGCTTTCTTCCCCCACGCTGCTGATATTTTCCCCAAAACATGTTTTTTTTTAATTATTTCAACGCATTTCAAAATTCAATGTATTGATTAACATTTGTTACACATTTTAGTTGTTTATGCAAATGATGCATATATGTTAACTCAATTAGTGTTTTTACTTTGGTAGTTTGACTTCTATGACAACTAGCCATTAGGCCATTGTGTGCGAGAGCATGTTTGTGTTTTTAGTTAGCTTTTTTGGATAACTCTACTTGGTGTTGAGGAAATTCCATTTATCTTTTGAATGTTAAGAAGTTAGAGTTTCAAGGATTTGTCAAGCGAATAAGAGAGCTATGGGAGCAGCCTCATCTAAAATATTTTGAACTAGAGTTTGATATACCATTTAGAGAGCTTGGTTTTCATGGAGTTCCTTTCAAATCCTTTTCTTTTATTGTTCCTATGGTAAACTCTTTGGTGGAGTTGGTGGAATTACCTTTCTTAGTAATCGCTATTAGTGAGATTGAGAATTGTTAACCTTGAGAGAGTAGGACTTGGGAAAAATTTATTTGATATGGCTATTGTTTTCAAATAATTCAAGTGGGATGTACTCTGCATGTACGCCATTCCTTAATCTTTGCTTGATGGCATCAAGGAATTGCTGAACTCCATGGATATAAATTATTATGAAAGCAAAATGAACTTGAACTAGTGGCCAATTTTGAAGACTATTACTGATGATCCAGAGAAATTTATTGAAGATGGTGGCTGGGAATTTTTGAATATGGAAGCTAGTGATTTTGATAATTTAGAAGAGTTAGATCAAGGATACAAACCCTCTGATGTAGAAGAGGATTCAAAATCAGATGAGGAAGGTTCAAAAGATGAATCTCTTGTGGATTCAGAGGAGGACGAAGAAGAAGATTCTTAAGAGGAGGAAGGTAAAACATGGGATGAATTATAAGCCCAAGCCAAAAATGTAGATAAGCAAAAAGGAGACAAGTCTGACAGTGAAGATCAGGAAAGGTGGCAACGAAAGGTAAAGGCTACAGGGAAGTCTCAGGCACCTGATATTAGAGATTCAAGAGGAATGCCTGCCAAGAGGCATAAATTCAGATGAATTGAGTTCATCTACATCCTTCTACTATTTATTCATGTACATAAATGGTCATCTTTTAATCATAGGATTTGAGATCTATTTACTCATCCTACACATCAATAAACAACTCAACACAGGAGATGCAAATCGACATATTAACACAACAATATAAATCTAAGTTATTGAAACTCAACTATTGATACCTCGTTCTCCATCCAGATTACAAAATCATTCCACTTTTTGTTTTGTAACATATTCTTTTCAAATTGCTTTGGATGGTGGCCATATTTCTCCTCCTGTCAAAACATGGCACATGGACTAGATAAACTAATTAATATGCAATCATTTAATTTTTCCAAGGAAATAAAAAATTTATATCATTTAACATATTAAATATACTTACAGATGTACAGATCAAGGCCTGTAAACCTTTCTAGCCACTGCGATGTGTGGCATAAAGTTTCTCAAGCCTAGCCTTGCCTTGTCCTGAAACATATACTAATTCAATTTAACTATGCACGAATAAAATTTAAATATCATTTAATAAATTTGATATAATCTTATGCGAAAATTCAAATACCTACGTACTCTCCTCAACGGACTTCCTCCGTGCATCAGACTTCTCATATGCTTTTACAAGCTCTTTGCATACTTTCACACTTACATCAATTGGCCTTCTTTTCTGCCTTAGCTCAGGAGGGATATTTTTTATCTTCTTTGTTTGGTTGCACCAAAATCACTTGTAGTTTTGATACATTTGTAGCTTTATCTTCTTTATAGACCAACCTATGCCAAATTTAATCTCCATGTCATGGATAACTACTTTTTTCAGTTGCATGGGTATCTGTGAGAATGAAAAATGTAGATGGTCTTTGAATCATTGAAGGCATGATTCTTTCAACCTATTCACAAACGTTTTCCCAACATCTGTCATTCAAAATTCCCCTAAAATGACCTCGTATTCTATTTTCGTATTGTAGCTACCAATGCAAGATTGATAACATGGCATGGTGGAAGAAGTCTGTGTCCCAGGAGTGGCTAGTACATTGGAAGTCTCTCTTCCATATTCCACATTCTTAGAGTTTACTGTCACTGATTTCGTCTTGGATATTTTGCTTGATCCAGGATTGGTTGGGGAATCAATTGATTCCCTTTCACACAATTGATTTGTTTGCAATGTTTGAGGGGCATTACCAGATTGTTTTTCTATGTATTTGGCAAGCGTTGTCTAGTCCACATTAACCAATTTTTTCACTGCCTCTACCCCCAATATGGAAGCCAATTCCTCTTTATCTTTGTCAGTCTCATGTCCCTATATATATCTATATTTTTAAATTATATTTCTTCTTTTAAATTTAGAAATAAAAAACTAAAACTACAATTCCTCTTTATCTTTGTCAGTCTCATGTCCCTATATATATATATATTTTTAAATTTAGAAATAAAAAACTAGAAAGTAAAATTCAAAGAAACAATGGAAACATTTACAAATCTATAAAGGGACAATGAATTACCTCATTGTGGCCAGAGTCTGCTGACAATGCTCGCTTCCTTCTATTGCTTGACATTTTAAGGCGACCTAGGGGAAATTATTTTCATCCAGTCTGTGGAGACAAATGAAGTACACACACTATCAGGCATGAAAGTTTTGTTTTGTGGGCAAATATGTTTGTTGGGTTTGCTTAGTGTTGATAACCTAGAGAAAATATGTTCACTGGGTTTGTTTAGTGTTGATAACCTTATCATGAAAACTATTTCATAATGAAATCTTGCACGAATTTGTCATGGCATCGGTGAATATGGCATGACTAGGCAAAACCAAGTAGTTTTTGCATTTATTTTCATCAGTTGCTCAACAATGACCGACCCAATTCCCAGATTTGCAAAGCAGTTCACTATTTCCTTGATACCCAGGTTAGGGAAAGAATACAAAGGCATCCTGGCTTCGTGCTATAATATTTTGAGCCAAAGCTCCAATGGGTAGGGTATATTTTTTTGTTGGTTTCTCAAAGGTTTTACAATTTATAATGATGGGACAATTTAGAGGTTTCTTGGATAGGTTAGGCCACGAACCAGTAAACAGTCATGAATTCAAATGCAATACAAAAAGAAGTAAACAATCACGAATTCAACCAAGAAAAAAAAATGTAACCTTACCTATGGTGTCACAAACTAAATCGAATTTCTCATTAGTTGCTGATAGCACCCTTCTCTCTTCCTTCGCATGGAATTTTTACCTTTTTGTTGTCTGATTTCTTCCTTCCAGTAATCGATGAAGAGAGCAGGGTGCAACATTTTTCCCTTTTTTGTCGTCTGATTTCTTCCTTCGAATTTAGAGTTTTCCTGGACAGGTTAGGCCATGAACCAATAAACAATCACAAATTCAACCAAGAATTTTTTTTTGTAACCTTACCTATGGTGTCTTAAACTAAATCGAATTTCTCATCAGTTGTTGGTAGCGCACTGCTCTCTTCCTTCGCGTGGCATTTTTCCTTTTTTTGTTGTTTGATTTCTTCCTTCATGTGGGAATTTTTTTAATTTTCAATTTTGATTCAGTAGTTGGCGCTTTAGTTGGCGTTAGTTAATGCCAACTTTAGTGCTAAATTTTGGCCATTAATGTAATCTGCTTGGGGTGCCTAACGCGGCGCCAAGTGTGCCTAATTGAGCACCTATTTTCATTATTGTGTATCATAGGATCCAAAGTGATGGAAATAATTCCAACTCCTGCCTTGTTTTTGTGACCACTGCTATCTCGTGGCTCCTTCATCAGCTCGGTGTGGTAGAGCAGTTTTTACCGCGGTCCTGCAAGGTGCTTCATCCTTCTCAACGGTAGTGTGGTGAAAGCTTCTGTGGTGGCACATGAGTCTTCCTACTGTTCTTGGCAGTGTTGCGGTGACTCCCGCAGTCCTGCAAGATTTCTACCATTGGCATGCAGTAGTGCGGTGACCATTGCTATCTTGCGGCTCCTTCATTAGCTTGGTGCGGTAGAGCAGTTTTTACCATGGTCCCACAAGTTGCTTCTCCCTTCTCGGCGGTAGTGCGGTGAAAGCTTCTGTGGCAACATTTTTATTCACAGAGGAGGTCATGGAGAGAGGACATGGACGGCATAGAAATACTAAATCGCTGAGGGGAAAGTGGGTGGAAATAGATGAGACAACAAAATTTGCAGATACAATAGAGGTAAGAAGAGAAAGCAACATCAACCAAAGGAGAAAGGTGTTTATGAATTCACAAATTCTACAACATAGAGGAGATATCAATTTGTCAAATATATGACTAAAGTGAGGTTTTGTGTTGGATAGCATACTCGTTGAAATGATATAATTGGTGTACTAAACATTATTTACTATTTTGTGTATTATAGGGGCGAGACAAGGCCATGGCAACAAATCATGTCATATCAAATGAGGACACAACAGATGAAGCAGGACATCAGGTACTCAAATTTTGACTTAACTTAGGTAAAAATGATTTGATGGCATTTTGTGATACGTCCATCTTTTTTCACAATATTATTGAAATTTATAATGTATTATCCAATCTTGACATAAATTAATGCATGTTGTTGATTATTTTAGATGGAGATTGGGGCAAATGTAGAGCCTAAGTGTTCAACTAGCAAAAGAAGAAGATATGTACGTGGACATGGACCTAAAACTGTTAAATCACATAGACGACAGTGGGTGGAAGAGGATATGAAAATGGATACTGCAGACACAACAAATGATTGCATTGAAGAAGAGGTAGGTTAGGACATATATGATGAGCTTCCAGTTGGTAGTATGCCTCATACAATTGATTAAAACCAAAGAATAATAAATGAGTGTGGACTAATGTTTTATAAACTATGTTGTCAAAATTTTGTTTTATTTAAATTATTGTATAAAAAAGGTAGTCTATAAAATAATGTTCCATTATTCAATTGATGTATATATGTTCATACAATTTATATATATATTTTTTAAGCCATATTTGATTATATTTCTTTGAAATTGATACATTTATGATTTATCCAATTGTTTCCAAACATTAAATAATGCTTGCATTTGTTGATAAGTAGAAGAATTTGATGAAACACATAATAATACCCAAGATCCAACAGGGTTATTAAGATTTGGACGAGATGATCCAAATCATCCCTTAAACCATACTAGGGCGAGAAGAGAAAGATTGAAGAGAACACTACCACCTGAGAAATTTGAAGAGCTAATGAGAGTCGCATATACTGATGACATGCCACCTAGTCTTAATGATGATGACCATGATAGTGAAAATGCAGTGCATGAAGAAGGATTGAATGAAATGCTTACAGGTTTCTTTGGGGATGGAAACAATGATGAAAATAATGATGATATGGTTGACAGTAATGATGATAGCAGGGGTAATTACCAACAATGTAATGTTGATGATAACAACATCAAAGACTCCATCAAGCAGGCAACGAAGACACCCGTATTCAAATCGGGTGCAAGTAGAACCTAAAAATTGGCATGCACATTAATATTATTAAAAATCAAGTCACTATTTGGTTGGTCAAACAAAGGATTCACTACCCTACTGAAGTGAGTTGAAATATATTTCTTACTTTGCATTGTCAATTGGTGTACATAATTTATAAACATTCATCAACTTCGTTTATATTTCTTTAAGGGGATTTTAAAACTATATATTGTATATAAACAGTCCTAGTATAGATTGACATATCAAACATGTTCATCATAAGTCAAACATTCAATATCTTATAGGGCACTAAAAACTAAAATATTCCCTGAAGAGAATATGTTACCATCAACTTGCAGAGAGGCGTGTCTGTTGTTGGTTGAGTTGGGGATTGAATATAAGAAAATTCATTCATGTAAAAATGATTGCATTTTATACAGAGATGAATATAAAAACAAGGTAGAATACCCTATATGCAAAGAGAAGAGATATCGTATAGATGTACAAGGTCCTATAGTTCCAAAGAAGGT
Organism: Sequoiadendron giganteum; assembly: GCA_007115665.2. Taxonomy (NCBI): domain Eukaryota; kingdom Viridiplantae; phylum Streptophyta; class Pinopsida; order Cupressales; family Cupressaceae; genus Sequoiadendron; species Sequoiadendron giganteum. The sequence goes on along the minus strand of CM021102.1, from coordinate 540,469,330 downwards.
TTTACGTCACATGCCAATTATACCTAGACTTCAATGAATGTTTCTTTGCAATTCACTAGCACAATTGATGGAATGGCATGCAAAGAATAGGAGTAAAGATGGATTCATGTGAATTCCAGTCGAATCCAAAGCAATGAAACACATAAAGGAAAAATGGCCAAGAAAATTCAAAGATCAACCCCGTAGTATCAGGTTTGGTCGTGCAATTGATGGAGTGTGCCCATTCTCTTTCCCAAGCTCAAATTATAGTGTTTGTCTAGTTGGATTGATAGTATACTGTAGACACTAAAAAATGTCCTAAGTCTATGAGCATCATTTTTCCTAGTCATCATCTTTCAATAATTGAATAATTTTAATTATTCTATTATGTTCGATCATATTCCTTTATTAATTAAATAGTTTTTAAATTATTTAATTGATTCACCTTCTCATTTCTATCTTGATCAATTAAAATTATTTAATTGCGTCACTAATACCCCTTTCTTCAATAATTAAATAAATCATTATTTATTTAATTATTTATCTTTTATCACATGTCTATAGTCAGATAATAATAATTATTTGACCTTTTATTTTTCTATAATTAAATAATTAAAGAAATTATTTAATTATGTGTTATTCTTCTCCTTTAAATAATTGATCCTAATCAATTATCCATATTTAATTTATATCTCATCCTTTAATTAAATTTATGAATTTAATTAAATCTCCTTTTTCATTTCCTCCAAATAAATGATTTAAAATAAATTATTTATTTGCCACTTGTCCTTTTCCTCCATTTTCGAATAAATAATTTAAAATAAATTGTTTATTTGCCACTTGTCATCCCCTTCCATTTTCGAATAAATTATTTAAAATAAATTATTTATCCCTCTATTTTGGTCAAAGATCCCCTGTCATTATTTCATGTCATAGTCTGCATGTCTTGCATGTCTGTCATAGCCGTCAGGCGTCATAGCTGTCAGCGTCATATCTTTTCCATGCATGGTATATTCTAGTTGCATCAATTCTCAACCGTAGATCTTGGCATCTTTTTAGAAACTCGGTCTTGGCCATCCATTTCGTAACTTCCCTCTCATGAATCCTCATCCGTTGATCTTAGAATCTTTCTGGAAGATCAATCTCGTCCGTCCATTCAAATGGTTGTTTATAAAAGAAACCCTTTCCCTCCATTTTCAATTTAACAATCATTATCTCCAACTTTCTTGCTTACTATTTGCAGGTATTTGCACAACTTCATCAACAAATCTAAGGGCAATATTGGCATAAGAAGAAATAGGAGAGACAAGAGAAAGAATCAAATTCAAAGGGGAGTGTTTTATTTCAATGCAAAATATCCATTCACACTTTGGTTAACATAGTCCTCTCTTCCTGTCACCATAGACCTGAAGATCCTTGATTGTCCTCTAGTCTACTATTTATTTAATTATTGAAGAAAGGGGTATTAGTGACGCAATTAAATAATTTTAATTGATCAAGATAGAAATGAGAAGGTGAATCAATTAAATAATTTAAAAACTATTTAATTAATAAAGGAATATGATCGAACATAATAGAATAATTAAAATTATTCAATTATTGAAAGATGATGACTAGGAAAAATGATGCTCATAGACTTAGGACATTTTTCACTGTCTACATTTTTCCCCTCTTTGACATAATGTAGTTCATCACATTGTGTCAAAGAAATTTAATTCTGAAATATGCCCCAGTGTAAAGAGAAAGGGGAAGGATGACCAAGAGGGTTGTGGTATGCCCCCTCGAGAGGACATGGTGGGGACATTATTCAACTATGTCTGCATTTCATCTCATTTTGCTTGATTTTCCTCTAGTGTGCAAATAGTAAGGGGACATGCAGACTATGATATTTCATTTCTAAGTGGATCATAAGGCTGGATTTTCCATAGAACTTGATTATACTACATACTTTGGTGAGGCTATCCTATCCTCTAGTCGCAAAAATGAATACGATAAAATAAAAAATAGAAATAATAGGTCTTCAGGTGAAAACCGAAAGGCACCTGTTGATCGCGAAAAAGTAAAAATAAAGGATGTATCTCAAGGTGAAAACCTCCTTGAGGCACCTGAAGATGGAGGATTGGAGTGTCTCCCAATAGACCAAGAGAGATCACCATTTTTGATAGAAGAAATAGAAGAGGTGAATATTGGAACACAAGATAATTCCAGGATCATACAGTTAGCAGCATCTTTGACCGCCAAGGAAAAGCCCGAGTTCACAAAATTCTTTGCAGAAAGACAAGTCAATTTTGCCTGGTCATATGCAGATATGCCTGGATTGGATCCTAAATTGGTTTTGCATCACTTACCACTTCTACCTAATGCCAAGCCATACAAACAAAAGCTAAGAAAAATGCATCCACAAATTGCACTCCTTGTCAAGGCAGAATTGAAGAAACTTCTAGATGTGGGATTCATTCATTCTATTGATTATGCAGATTGGATATCAAACCTTGTTCCTGTCACTAAACCAAATGGTCAAATTAGAATATGCACAGATTTTAGAGATCTCAACAAAGCTTGTCCCAAGGATGATTTTCCTCTGCCAAACATCGACATCATTGTAGACCTCATAGCTGGGTATGAAATGCTATCATTCATGGATGGATTCTCAGGTTATAATCAGATAAGGATTGCTACTGAAGATCAACAAAAAACAACTTTTACATGTGCTTGGGGAACTTTCTGTTGGAATGTAATGCCGTTTGGACTAAAAAATGCTGGAGCTACATATCAAAGAGCGATGACCACAATGTTTCATGACTACATGCATGTGTTGATGGAAGATTATGTTGATGAACTTCTCTCTAAATCCATAGAACGAAGTGGAAATTTAGCAGTATTAGAAAAGATTTTCACACGGCTCAAGAAATACCAACTTAGATTAAATCCAAAAAAATGTGTTTTTGGGGTCCAATCAGGCAAACTCCTTGGATACATAGTATCACGCAGAGGAATAGAAGTTGACCCAGTGAAAGTCAAAGCCATCTTAGAAATACCACCACCAACCAACATCAGTCAATTGAGGACGTTGCAAGGGAGACTACAATCAATTCATAGGTTCATTGCTCAGTTAGCAGACAAGATCCACCCATTCCAGCATTTGTTACGAAAAGGCATTCCCTTCAGCTGGACAAAAATGTGTCAAGAAGCATTTGATCAAATTAAAAATTATCTACTAACTCCACCAGTTCTAATGCCTCCAATTGATGGAAAATATTTGATATTATATGTGACAGCAACAACATCTGCACTGGGGGCATTATTAGCACAAAATGATAATGATGGAAAAGAACGAGCTGTATATTACATTAGTCGCACCCTGGTTGGATATGAGGTGAATTATAGTCCTATTGAACGGGCATGTCTAGCAGTGGTATTTGCAGCACAAAAATTGAGAGATTACATGTTGAATCATAAGACAAAGCTGATCGCCAAAATTGATCCTCTGAAATATCTTCTCAGCAAAGCAGCATTGACAGGAAGACTAGCTAAATGGGTTATGATGCTAAGTGAATATGACATTGAGTATGTAGATCGAAAGGCAATAAAAGGACAAGTGATAGCAGATCAACTTGCAGATGCACTCGTAAAGGAAAATCATCCTTTGATATCTGATTTCCCAGATGAATCAATCTTTGTCATAGACACACCAATTACATGGAAGTTATATTTTGATGGATCTCACACAAGTCACAGTTCAGGAGCTGGAATTTTGTTCATCACATGCCAAGGAGACTCCATTCCTAAGTCATTTCGAATAGCATTCTCTTGCACTAATAACATAGCAGAATATGAGGCACTATTGACAGGGCTTCGAATAGCAATAAAATGGAAAATCAAGGATCTTCAGGTCTATGGTGATTCACAGTTAGTGATAAAACAAGTCAATGATGATTATGATACTAAGGATGAGAAATTGATGCCCTACAAATGCATGGTGGATAGTTTCAAACTATACTTTGACAATGTTTCTTTTGAACAAATCCCGAGAATCCAGAACAAAGCAGCTGACGCAATGGCTACTGTTGGATCTCTCTTGGACATTCCCAATAATGCATCACAATATGAGTTCTTGGTAGAACAGTTGTTGATCCCTACGTTCGATGTCCCCGAAACTGAATTTGTGTGTGAACTTGTTGGTCTTGATTCACCTTGGCACAAAGACATTTATGCCTATTTACATGACCAAATTATACCTCCTGACTTGTCCCTTAACCAACGTAAGACCTTTATCCGAAAAGCATCTAAATATGCCATCACCAAAGACACCCTTTATCATCGTAGCCTAGATAGTACCCTCCTTCAATGTCTTGACTCAAATGAAGCACAAACAACCTTACAAGAGGTACATCATGGTATATGTGGAGCTCACTCTGCTGGTCCTACCTTAGCCAAAAAGCTCATCAGAATAGGATATTATTGGCCTACGATGGAAGATGATGCCTATCATTTTGTGAAGAAATGTCACCAATGTCAGATTCATGGAGATCTCATACATGCACCAGCTCAGGAATTGCAGCCGCTTACTTCGCCATGGCCATTTTCTCAATGGGGACTCGACCTCATAGGAAAGATCCATCCCACCTCTTCCAATGGGCATAAGTTTATCCTTGTCGCCACTGAGTACTTTACGAAATGGATTGAAGCCATTCCATTGACCTACATTACTGGTAAGCAAATAGCCAAATTCATCCTGAATTACATCATTTGTCGTTATGGTATCCCACACTCCATCATTACAGATAATGGTCGCCCTTTCAAAAACCAAGATGTTCACAAACTTTGTGATAAATTTCATATTCAACATCATTTTTCCACTCCGTATTACCCCTAGGGTAATGGTCAAGCTGAGGCATCTAATAAGACTATCCTAAAGATCTTAAAGAAGACTGTTAATGACGTTGGCCGTGACTGGCACTTACAACTTAACCCTGCTTTATGGGCCTATCGCACATGTATTCGTACCCCCATAGGAGCCACACCATATTCCCTTGTTTATGGATCTGAAGCAATACTTCCTATAGAGGTCGAGTTACCATCCCTACGAGTCTCTATGCATGGCTTGATTGACCAAGAAGAATACCGTGTATCCCGTCTACATGAGCTAGAGTTACTGGATGAAAAGAGACAAAATGCTTTGACACACTTGCAAGCATATCAGAACCGCCTTCGACGCAGTTATAATAAGAAGGTTCATCCTAGAAGTTTTGACATTGGTGATCTGGTCCTAAAGGAGAATCCAAAGAACCAAGTTGAACGAGAAAAACCTGGTAAATTTGAGCCTAATTGGTTGGGCCCGTACATTGTCACAATAGCATATGGATCTGGTGCTTATCAGCTTTCTACTCCTGAAGGAGAACCATTGTCTGAACCCATCAACAACATGCACCTTCGCAAGTATTATACTTGATTCTCAGAGTATCCCTTAAAAAGTAAAAAGTACAAAAAAAAATCAAAATAAAAATTAAAAAAATAGTAAAGAAAAATAATTCATCCAAAAGTGAAAACCACTTTGGTGGCGCTTTGGATAAGTACCATGGTGAAAACCTGGCAAACAGGCACCATGTGTAGTTGATCTATGCTCCTTTGTCTACTTTCACTCCATCTGGTCTTTCGTCCATTCACACCCATTACTCATCCATAATAAAGCTTTGTCATCTTTCCCATGGCCTAAAAACCATCGACATTTAGCATCCTTCACTTCCATATCCACTTGTCGCATTCGCCACTTCCCCTCGTGCATAATAAGTTATTCCTATACCTGACTGGGGGCAATTCCTTGACTTGCATCTTCATGGGAAATAATACATGGTATCAACCCTTTAAAACCTTCAAAATCCATAAAAACCATAAAATGTCTTGAAAAAATCCAAAAAAACCATAAAATATCCTGAAAAATCCAAAAAACCACAAAATGTCCTGAAAAATCCAAAAACATCAAAACCTTTCAAAATCCAAAAAAAATCAAAACATTTCAAAATCCAAAAAAATCAAAAAGCTTCAAAAATCCCAAAAATAGAGTCTGAGTCTGAATCAGTTTTGTTACAGTGGTCAAACTACGTTGCCTCTGCGCGTTTGCTACGTAGGCAAGACTCATCTTAAATGAGCCCCCGAGGCATTAGGTCAGTCCCTTTAGGTTGTCCAAATAAAATCATGACCTAGTATTTTGTCAAATAAGACAAATTCAAGTTGTGTCGAACTACGAGGTCTCTGTGCACTGCTACGTAGGCAAGGCCATCTATCGATGAGCCCCCGAGGCCCCCTAGGTCAAGTCCTTTAGGGTTCATCGAGTTGGGTCGTGTGCTTGATCCGAGAGCAATCATCATTCAAACTACATCAAGAAACAACAAACAAATTAAATCTTTCATCAATCAATTATCCTATCATCAACTCAATCAAGTCACTAGTCTTATATCGGAATGGGGCATCATGTCATTTGTCTCATTTGGTCTTATCTCTTGTCTTTTATCAGGATACATCCTTCCTGGGATTGGACTTTCTCAACCTTGTCATTCACCTTAAGCAGGATGTGTCTTTCTTGCAGTCAGGGTGTCATGTCAACACTTGTCACTTGGTCAACTTTATCAGATGTGTCCTTCCTATGGTTGGGTATTGTCACATCGCTTGGTCATATTCATCAATATTTGTCAAACAATCAAACAATCTTTTCAACTTTGTCAATCAATCTTTCCTTAATCAGGATGTGTCCTTCCTGAAATCGGGCATTATCATTATCAATCAGCTTTGTCACACCACTCAATCTTATCAGCTTGGTCAATCAATCTTGCCTTCATCAGGATGTGTCCTTCCTGAGACTAGGCATGGTCAATTAAATCACTTTATCGATCCTTATCAACTTATCAATCAACTCGGTCATCTTGGTCAACCTAATCAACCAACCAAACAATCATCATTATCACTAGAAAACACTCTCTTGGCAAACACTTTGTTGGTATGGATTTTCTTATCTTTTTGATTGGTTTTGGGTCATGTTACTAGTCTCCTCGAGGATGTCCTATCAATGGATTTAGAGGGACGATGATGGATCATGGCCTCTTTTCTCTGTTTGCTGCCTGTGGTTTGTCTTTGCAAAAAGACTGGGACAATCGGGTCCCTAGTATGAGCTGGGGCATTCCTTGTCTTTTTTGATTGTTTGTCTCTTCCAAATGGTCACCTTGCACACCTTGGTTTATGTCATACCATGGTGTTTGTGGTCCATTTGTGACATTTTTGATGCCCAATGATGATAAATATAACAATGTAAGCGTGAAAGTTGGTTCCCTTATCATTTCATGTCTATCTTTTTTCCCCTTTTCACTCTAACATCCCATCTCCCTTATTTTTTCCATGCTAACATCCATCTCCTCCATGCTAACATTTCTTCCATCTTTCATCCTCTAGTCTTCTCTTCCATTTCAAGAGCACATTCTTGTTCTTTGAACGTGCATGTCCTCTTGAGGGGGCATACCACAACCCTCTTGGTCATCCTTCACCTTTCTCTTTACACTGGGGCATATTTCAGAATTAAATTTCTTTGACACAATGCGATGAACTACATTATGTTAAAGAGGGGCAAAATGTAGACACTGAAAAATGTCCTAAGTCTATGAGCATCATTTTTCCTAGTCATCATCTTTCAATAATTGAATAATTTTAATTATTCTATTATGTTCGATCATATTCCTTTATTAATTAAATAGTTTTTAAACTATTTAATTGATTCACCTTCTCATTTCTATCTTGATCAATTAAAATTATTTAATTGCATCACTAATACCCCTTTCTTCAATAATTAAATAAATCATTATTTATTTAATTATTTATCTTTTATCACATGTCTATAGTCAGATAATAATAATTATTTGACCTTTTATTTTTCTATAATTAAATAATTAACGAAATTATTTAATTATGTGTCATTCTTCTCCTTTAAATAATTGATCCTAATCAATTATCCATATTTAATTTATATCTCATCCTTTAATTAAATTTATGAATTTAATTAAATCTCCTTTTTCATTTCCTCCAAATAAATGATTTAAAATAAATTATTTATTTGCCACTTGTCCTTTTCCTCCATTTTCGAATAAATAATTTAAAATAAATTGTTTATTTGCCACTTTTCATCCCCTTCCATTTTCGAACAAATTATCTGAAATAAATTATTTATCCCTCTATTTTGGTCAAAGATCCCCTATCATTATTTCATGTCATAGTCTGCATGTCTTGCATGTCTGTCATAGCCGTCAGGCGTCATAGCCGTCGGCGTCATATCTTTTCCATGCATGGCATATTTTGGTTGCATCAATTCTCAACCGTAGATCTTGGCATCTTTCTAGAAACTCGATCTTGGCCATCCATTTCATAACTTCCCTCTCATGAATCCTCATCCGTTGATCTTAGAATCTTTCTGGAAGATCAATCTTGTCCGTCCATTCGAATGGTTGTCTATAAAAGAAACCCTTCCCCTCCATTTTCAATTTAACAGTCATTATCTCCAACTTTCTTGCTTACTATTTATAGGTATTTACACAACTTCATCAACAAATCTGAGGGCAATATTGGCATAAGAAGAAATAGGAGAGACAAGAGAAAGAATCAACTTCAAAGGGGAGTGTTTTATTTCATTTGTTTTCATTTTGATTGCTCTCTTTGTTTGTATTCTCTTGTTTAGATCGGGATAATAGTTTAGAAGTGTTGGCTGTCACTTAATCTATACTATTTGATAATCAGATATTTGCACAACCAACTATACATTATATTATTTCTAGGATTAAATAGTGGAATTGTTTGTTGCGACTAATAATTTATGGAATTTTCTACTATCAGATAAATGACAACCAACACTTCTCTGGATAAAAGATAAGTTCGATTTTTAGTTTTTAATGTAAAGATAAGCTCCCAATGGATAAATTTCTTTGATATAAAAGAAAATCATTGTTCCACTACTAGAATAAATTATATTCTAGTGACTTATTGTTTAATTATAATTTCCATAAATTATCGTGGCAAATAAACAATTTATTTTAAATTATTTATTCGAAAATGGAGGAAAAGGACAAGTGGCAAATAAATAATTTATTTTAAATCATTTATTTGGAGGAAATGAAAAAATAGATTTAATTAAATTCATAAATTTAATTAAAGGATGAGATATAAATTAAATATGGATAATTGATTAGGATCAATTATTTAAAGGAGAAGAATGACACATAATTAAATAATTTTGTTAATTATTTAATTATAAAAAAATGTAAGGTCAAATAATTATTATTATCTGACTATAGACATGTGATAAAAGATAAATAATTAAATAAATAATGATTTATTTAATTATTGAAGAAAGGGGTATTAGTGACGCAATTAAATAATTTTAATTGATCAAGATAGAAATGAGAAGGTGAATCAATTAAATAATTTAAAAACTATTTAATTAATAAAGGAATATGATCGAACATAATAGAATAATTAAAATTATTCAATTATTGAAAGATTATAACAAGAGAACAATATTCATTAACGAAATTTCCACATTATACATCTAAGAAAATTATTAGATGTCCTTTAGATTATCGATGAACAATATAAATAAAGATTATACTGCTCTCTTTATTTAGATTATTCTCTTATTTCCCTTATTTTTTCCATGCTAACATCCATCTCCTACATTATCTCCTCCATGCTAACCTACGAATATTATTGATTTTTTGCAATATTATTCGATTCATGTGAACGAAAAAAAAAAAAAATCAAAAAAATAGTAAAGAAAAATAATTCATCCAAAAGTGAAAACCACTTCGGTGGCGCTTTGGATAAGTACCATGGTGAAAACCTGGCAAACAGGCACCATGTGTAGTTGATCTATGCTCCTTTGTCTACTTTCACTCCATCTGGTCTTTCGTCCATTCACACCCATTACTCATCCATAATAAAGCTTTGTTCATCTTTCCCATGGCCTGAAAACCATCGACATTTAGCATCCTTCGCTTCCATATCCACCTGTCGCATTCGCCACTTCCCCTCGTGCATAATAAGTTATTCCTATACTTGACTGGGGGCAATTCCTTGACTTGCATCTTGATGGGAAATAATACATGGTAATGGGAACCCTGGTCCCAAAACAAAATGTCCTGAAAAATCCAAAAACATCAAAACCTTTCAAAATCCAAAAAAAACCAAAATATTTCAAAATCCAAAAAAAATCAAAACATTTCAAAATCCAAAAAAATCAAAAAGCTTCAAAAATCCCAAAAATAGAGTCTGAGTCTGAATCAGTTTTGTTAGAGTGGTCGAACTACGTTGCCTCTGTGGTTTGCTACGTAGGCAAGACTCATCTTAAATGAGCCCCCGAGGCATTAGGTCAGTCCCTTTAGGTTGTCCAAATAAAATCATGACCTAGTATTTTGTCAAATAAGACAAATTCAAGTCGTGTCGAACTACGAGGTCTCTGTGCACTGCTACGTAGGCAAGGCCATCTATCGATGAGCCCCCGAGGCCCCCTAGGTCAAGTCCTTTAGGGTTCATCGAGTTGGGTCGTGTGCTTGATCCGAGAGCAATCATCATTCAAACTACATCAAGAAACAACAAACAAATTAAATCTTTCATCAATCAATTATCCTATCATCAACTCAATCAAATCACTAGTCTTATATCGGAATGGGGCATCATGTCATTTGTCTCATTTGGTCTTATCTCTTGTCTTTTATTAGGATACATCCTTCTTGGGATTGGACTTTCTCAACCTTGTCATTCACCTTAAGCAGGATGTGTCTTTCTTGCAGTCAGGGTGTCATGTCAACACTTGTCACTTGGTCAACTTTATCAGATGTGTCCTTCCTATGGTTGGGTATTGTCACATCGCTTGGTCATATTCATCAATATTTGTCAAACAATCAAAAAATCTTGTCAACTTTGTCAATCAATCTTTCCTTAATCAGGATGTGTCCTTCCTGAAATCGGGCATTATCATTATCAATCAACTTTGTCACACCACTCAATCTTATCAGCTTGGTCAATCAATCTTGCCTTCATCAGGGTGTGTCCTTCCTGAGGCTAGGCATGGTCAATTAAATCACTTTATCGATCCTTATTCTAAAACTCAAACCTTCAAAACCCAGAAATTATTTTTCCAAGATTCTGCATGAAAAAAATGTTATAGGCAAAAGAAAACGCGGGTTTTAATAGCTAAACTAAAAAAACATCAAATACTAAAATAGTCATAACTTTCTCAAATCTTAAAGAAATTTTAAACCGTTTGAAGTTTCGGAAAGCTGAAAACGAGGGCTACAAAACCCAGATGATCATTTTAAAAGGATTTATACGCCCATTTTTATATGCTCAAAAAAAGATGACGGGATTTCGTATGAATTCTTGGCTGTAATCTGCAAAACAACCAAACAAACAAGAAAACAAACGATTTTTTGCAATATTATTCGATTCACGTCGGGTTTACCAATGTAAGAATGGGGAAAATCAAATAGTATAGATTAAGTGACAGCCAACACTTCTAAACTATTATCCCGATCTAAACAAGAGAATACAAACAAAGAGAGCAATCAAAATGAAAACAAATGAAATAAAACACTCCCCTTTGAAGTTGATTCTTTCTCTTGTCTCTCCTATTTCTTCTTATGCCAATATTGCCCTCAGATTTGTTGATGAAGTTGTGCAAATACCTGCAAATAGTAAGCAAGAAAGTTGGAGATAATGACTGTTAAATTGAAAATGGAGGGGAAGGGTTTCTTTTATAAACAACCATTCGAATGGACAGACGAGATTGATCTTCCAGAAAGATTCTAAGATCAACGAATGAGGATTCATGAGAGGGAAGTTACGAAATGGATGGCCAAAATCGAGTTTCTAGAAAGATGCCAAGATCTACGGTTGAGAATTGATGCAACCAGAATATACCATGCATGGAAAAGATATGACGCCGACGGCTATGACGCCTAACGGCTATGACAGACATGCAGGACATGCAGACTATGACATGAAATAATGACAGGGGATCTTTGACCAAAATAGAGAGATAAATAATTTATTTTAAATAATTTATTCGAAAATGGAAGGGGATGACAAGTGGCAAATAAACAATTTATTTTAAATTATTTATTCGAAAATGGAGGAAAAGGACAAGTGGAAAATAAATAATTTATTTTAAATCATTTATTTGGAGGAAATGAAAAAGGAGATTTAATTAAATTCATAAATTTAATTAAAGGATGAGATATAAATTAAATATGGATAATTGATTAGGATCAATTATTTAAAGGAGAAGAATGGCACATAATTAAATAATTTCGTTAATTATTTAATTATAGAAAAATAAAAGGTCAAATAATTATTATTATCTGACTATAGACATGTGATAAAAGATAAATAATTAAATAAATAATGATTTATTTAATTATTAAAGAAAGGGGTATTAGTGACGCAATTAAATAATTTTAATTGATCAAGATAGAAATGAGAAGGTGAATCAATTAAATAATTTAAAAACTATCTAATTAATAAAGGAATATGATCGAACATAATAGAATAATTAAAATTATTCAATTATTGAAAGATGATGACTAGGAAAAATGATGCTCATAGACTTAGGAAATTTTTCAGTGTCTACATATACAATATTCCTCCATGGATGAGTGTTAGAAAGGACCACCTTATGCCGACTCTCATTGTTCTAGGAAAACATCAAGTTAAAAACATGGATGTTTATCTTGCGCCTTTTATTGATGAGATGCAACTACTATAGAAAGGCATAAGAATGTATGACATATCACATCCTCCATCAAATAGGTCCTTCATGTTGTATGGTGTGCTATGTTGGACTATTCATGATTTCCCAGGACTTGGTGTTTGTTCTGGTAAGAAAATATTTACGTATTTACACTCATAATTTATTTTCATCCCATCTTTCATACTTAGTTTTATACTATTTATTTTATTTTATTAACATTACTTGTTGAATTACAGCGCTTCAAACAAAAAGGATATTTGCATTTCCAAGATGTGTAGAACAATTTCAAGGGCGATATTCTAAATATCTACATAAATTTATTTATGCAAACAACAGGGTTTTTCTAGCAATAGATCATAGGTTTAGAAATCGCCTGAAGAATCAATTTGATGGAAAAGTTGAAAATAGAGTCCCTCCCATGATTATGGGTCTATGTGATTGGCTTAAAAAGTATGAAGATGCTGAATTGAAAGCTTGGGAGGATTTTTTTGATCGGGGTGATTCAATTCAAGAACCAGAGCAAGTTCTAGTCAATATGCCAGAAGGAATGAAAAGGAAATCCATATTTTATGATCTCCCCTACTGGAAGGATCTATTAATATCTCACCTATTAGATCCTATGCACATCTTCAAAAATGTCCCAGATTCTATATTTCGATATATATCGAGCAAAGAGAAGGAAACCTTGTGTTCGAGGAGAGATATTGCTCTTTCGCGTACCAAATTTGATAGAAAAAATTTGTGGCCAAACGGGGAAAATGAAACATATGTAGAAGCTCCATGGATTTTGAAAAAACAAGAGGTAGACCAACAAAAAAATGTCATCTGTTCAATAAGGACACTTACTAGTTATGGGCCATCATTGGCTAAAGCTTTTATAGTTGATGGACTTATCACATGATTTAAAACACATGATTTTCATAATTTAATGAAGGTATTATATATCAACATTTAACATTTTTTGGTAACATTGATTAAGCACTAAATTTATTTTGATATTTTGTTGTGTGAGAAAAAAATTACTAATGACCTTTTCATAAATGTGTTTGATAGCATATCATGCCATTGGAAATTAGGGGGGATTCATGTCTTACAGATGACTTAAGGAATGCCATTAGTCAATTGTCAGCATTTACAAGGTATGTGGTTATATGAAATGTTCATGTGTGAGAGGCATAGAGATATTGTATTGCATTTTAATTTATGACTAAAGGTTCATACTAATTTACTATTCTTATATTAGGTGGGTGACCTCCAAGGAGATCCATGAATCTGAAGTGCCAAAGTGGAAGAAGGAAATTGCAGAAATTGTATGTGTATTTGAGAAGGAGCTCCCTATAAGTTTCATGGACCTACAAGTCCATTTACTTATAGACCTAGTTGATGACATTGAATTGGCAAGTGTTGTATCAATGAGGTGGATGTTTTTCTTTGAGAGGTATATGAAAAATCTTAAAAGATATGTCCGACAAAAGGCACATCCAAAGGGTTGCATGGTTGAAGGGTATGTATTGAATGAAGCATTTTTCTTCCTATGTGAATTCCTTGGTAAGGATTTTGAAGATGGCTCATGCGTCTGGGATGAAGAATGAGCATAAGATATTATTGATGGAGAAAAACCACAATCTAATGGTGTTGAAGTAGAAATTAGTAAGTAAATTCACGATCAGTGCAGTTGTTTTTCTTGCAATCATTAATTTGATAAGTAGGAGGTTTCTTCCACAACTTGTCAAATTATGATATTGCTATTAGGATTCAACAGTGTAGTTTTCGACTCAAACTCATTGACCCATGATTCATGAGTAGTGGTTCACAAGAACCCATCTCTCATGATAATGAATGGCCCTCTTAGCACTCATTGAATCTCGGGATGGACCGATGCTTCACCTCTGTGAGCATCACCTAGATCCAATGAGTGCTAAGTGGGCCATTCATTATCATGAGAGATGGGTTCTTGTGAACCACTACTCATGAATCATGGGCCAATGAGTTTGACTTGAAAACTACACGGTTGAATCTTGATAGCAATATCATAATCATTAATTTACTGTGTATTTTATTTGTCAAAATATCAACATGACATTTGGAGTTTGAAATTAACATGTTGACATGTAATAGGTGTAGACGAAAGTTCTATAATCAACAATTTCATTATGTACCACATGGAATTTATGAACAAATGGATTGATCTGTATGATAAAAAGATAGAAGAAGTGTTAGAAGCAAGGAGATAGTTTAAGAGATAAAGCCCAAGGAATACTCCACTTACCACTCATCTGCTTGGGGAATGGGGAAAAGATTGCACACTAGAATGGGTTACTGAAAAAATTCAAAATCAAATAGAAGATGAAATTAACATGTCTAGAGGATGTGAAAGAAAGGTATAGTTGGAATTTTAAAAAATGTTGTTTCCTTACAGTTTTGACAATATTAACTATTTTAATATTCGTCATTATATTTGTTTTCACTGAAATAAATGGTCTTTCACAAGTGAGGAAATATCCAGCAATGTGGGCATATGGTCGACATTATCGTGTAGAAAGTGTAGACGTAAAGAGACGATCCTTCGATTGTGGCATCATGGTTGACTTCAAGCAATCCAGTCGATCAAGCTCAAAAGATAAGAATATAATTGAAGGGAATCTACAATATGTTGGGAAAATACAAGAAATTATTGAGTTGGATTACCACTCTTTTAAATGTTGTATTTTTAAGTGTAAATGGTATGAAGCATTTGAGAGGACATGAAGACATGATACTTGTAGTGCATTGTTTTCTATAGATTCCTCATCATTCCTACCAGAGGATAAGGAGTCTTATGTTCTACCAATTCATTGTGAGCAGGTATTTCTTTAACTCAAACAAGAAGCGGTAGTGATCATTAATCTATTAATTCATAGCTTATTGTGAATACATACATGTGTTTATTAATCAATAAAATTGTTATAACATATGTATAATAAATGTATGTCATTCATGTGCAGGGATTTTTCTATGAAGATATTTTGGACCCGAAATGGATATTTGTCATACATTATGATCCAAGATTAAGGCATGTATTTGACAATGCATTAGTGGATACTGAGCAAAAAAATGATGGCCAACAAAATGAGAGAGGGATTAGAGAAAATCGAAGAAATTGACATCCATGATGATGTTGAAGATGGTTACGTTCAAGCAGAAGAAGAAGACAATCCAGATTTAGATGATGTTATGGAAGACAAAAATATGGATGGTATAGAAAATGACAATCCAAATACATTTGGTAACACTATAGATGGTCTACAGTCAAATTTCAATGATGATGAAGATGATGCAAGTCAAGTTGAGGATGATGATAATATTAAATACTTGAAAGAAAATATCAACATTGACAATGATACACTGGATGACTTTGTAGCAGACAATAATGTTAATGACCAAGAATTCTAAATTTTCAGAATTATTTGCAATCCATGTTTAAAAAAGTATGATTCTTATGGCCTAAAATTTGAAATGCTTCAGTAATATTATTATGTTGTATTCACCATACATTTCCCTTGACAAAGCAAGCATGTTATTTCATTTATTTTTACTATATATCTCAAAAGTGAAATTGTTGTTACATAATGATGCACTTAGAAAATAATATATACAAAAAAATGCAAAGAAAATGTTTGAAATTTAACATGAAATCTACTGTGTTGTGCTGAAAGCAATCAAGATTAATTGGGACAAGAAATAAAAATAAAATTTTGATGATTGTACTTAAAAGTGAATAGGATATGAAAAGTGTGGAAAATGATGGTGCTGAAATTGAAAACCCTGATTTTGATGACATTATTGTTTTATGTCATTAGAGATAAAGAGCACATACAATTTTATATACATAGTAAATGAAGATTTGAAACTAGTAAACTGAAAATGTAAACACTGTAAATTTTTTCCTTAAACAATAATTCACATACTCACTTACAAAAAAGGGTGAAGCATTTTATATTCAAACTCTTTTTTCTTTAATAGACATAATAGTAAAAAAATATTTACAAGTACAAGAATATATACAAGAATATTTACAAGTACAAGAATATATACATTGTTTCATAGACTTCTAAAATTTTCAGAGTTATTTGCAATCTGTTGGGTCTAAAAAATGCAGGTTTTTAGACCATAAGAGGGTGCCAATCTCTAAGAGGACTTTAATCCTTAATACGAACCAATTAAATTAAATTATTTGAAAGGAATTTAATTCACACCTAAGCAGAAACCAATCAAAGCATCCACAAAGTAACAAAAAATGTGCCCTAATAAATCTTGTAGATTTAAACAACTTGAAAAGACCACTTTGGAGACAACAAAGCAATAAATAAGCATGAAAATCGACACAAAAATTGAACACTGAAATTGGATTATGAGTTATAATGTATTTGCTTCATTATATTGCTCAAAATATAAACATACATAACATGAGTTCTTTTGATATGAATAAGTGGATGAGATGGTCTAGTATCTATTCTAATGGATTGAAATGATGATGATATGATGATCAAAATCGGACCTTGGTTTCCCTATTTGTGCAGGAAGCATCAAGCTTCAGGTCCATTCACAATATTTACATCATTTCTCAACTAAAGCATAATTAACATAAAATAGAAACTTAAAAAGAGTTTATTGTTGGTTGCACCATAGTCCGTTAATCATCAACAAGCACCCGTTACCACCTAAGATCTATTCAAGGCTCAAGCACTATTTTAATGCATCCACAACAACCAAACTCTGACTACCTCCTCATACAACTCGTGCAAGGAGCAATTTAACCTTTGACATGTGATCAATGTATTTCTCCTAGGCATAAGTGTTTGCATTCTATAGAGTGTCTATCATTACATTCTCCAATCCAACAATCCTCTTGATTTGCTTATGCATTTTCCTGAGTACCTCATCCTCATCATTGATGTCATCAAGGATGTCTGAAAAATATTCTGATATCTCATTTTTCCAGGTTTCCCGATCCTTCAAATTTGTTTCTTCAAAGAAATCTAGCATGGCCATACATAGTGGTTGGTTGAAGTCAGTCAATTCCTGTGTCAAGATATTTTGGAAGTTTTCCTATGTATTCATGAGGCTCTGACATTCTTGGAGCAAAGAATTATTATTTCCATCTTTTTCCTTGATATGGGATTCCATTTCCTTCATCTTATCAAGAAGTCTTCCATTCTCCATGAGGGCCTTGTATGTTCCACTGTGAGCACGCCAGACACCATCTACATGTTGGCACATATCTTTGAATTTCATACAAATTATCCCTGATGCTAATTCAAAAGTAGTAGCCTTCAATTTTCTTTTTAGTTCTTCCTATTCCTTTTGAGCCTTTTCAAATTTATGCTTCCATTGAGCAGTCTCAGATATGGCTTCTAACACTTTTCTTTCATGTTCAACTAAAGGAGAGTAAAGCCTTGGAGAAGCAGGCAACCTATCTTTGTAGTTGGTTAATTCTTGTTTCAACCTATTAATTTCCTCTATCAGCCACTGGTTATCTCTTACTAGCTTTTGGATCTGGGAAAGGTGAATTTGGCTACATTCACATTCGAGTCAAGAGTCTCCAAGGGATTTGTCTCCCCTACTCTTTGCACTAGGAGATGTCCAAAAATTTGATCATGGTCAATGAGAGAAGGCTTCTTTCCTAGGGGGTAAAGAGCCCAAATTTTTAAAGTGGTATTATCAAGATTATACCCTGACCTTGTATAGACCTTGTCACCTGCTTCATCTGTTATTTGAATTTTTTTATTCTTTCTCTTCAAAAAGCTATCAAACACAATTGCTGAACTAATATCCCACCCAGGAAGGAGCATAACTCCAACTTCTTGCAATAATTCTCTTCCTCTCTCAGTAGTCACATTTCTAATTTCCCTATCAACTTCATTTTGCAACTCTTTCAAGGCATAAGCCTCTTTCTCAGGGTCAATTTCCTTTAACCTTTCTCTTATTAGTCTTCCTTTATACTCATATATAAAGGACTTAAATTCAGGTGTCTGCATAAACGTATCATCTGCAACAAATTCCTAACTTGCACGATGCCTCACATCATCTGATAGCTCATCAGAGGCTTCAAAGGTGATCACACTTCTTTCCAATGGCATCTCATATTGGGGTATAATAGGAGCATTAAACTGTGAGACTAATTCTTCCCCCTTAGTGTTACCTTCTTCCATGGATGGGGAACCAATTGGAAAGATCACTTTAGGAGTAGGCTGAGGTGATAAGTGATCTAGTGGTGTGATATTTTATACTTTCCTCCGATCGATGCCCCTTCCTCTTTCAAATGCCACAAGTGGCACATCTCTTATCAGTTCTTATTCATGGAGGATTAACTGTTCAATTCTTTCTATGGGATCCTGTACCTCAGGGAAATCCCCTACGTAGCCTGGGTTATTATTCACCTTCCAAGCCTCAGCCATCATAACCCTATTGTAGGAATTCATTCTCATCATGTTTTGTTTTTCTTTGCAATTTTTGATGATATCTTCTAAATGGAAACTATGCTCATACCCTTTCAATTTCTGAAATGTTTTGGCATCACAAATGAAGTGTTCAGGATCAAAATTTTCCCTTTTGTTGCCAACTGAAAAGCCATAATAATCCAGTTTACCACTAACCAAGTCATAGCCTAAATCAGAGATAATAGTGAAATCACCAAAGCATAAAGTGGAAGGCATGAAAGTTTTCCTTCCATAGCTCTTTAAATGCATGAAAGCTGAAAATGACAATTGCCTTATGATCTCTAAATAAGCAACTCTGTCTGGCACAATCTTAGGCAACAAATAAGGTGTAGCTTCAAATCCATAAACCTTGATAATAGTAGAATCCCCAAACATGTACCAGTCCCCCAAATTGTGATTTATCCCTACTTCATGACCCATATCTTTTGGTCGGAGAAATCTTAAGATCTCTGCGGAGAGGTTGTAGTCACATTTGTGGCCTAGCAACTTGTATTGTGGTTTGAAAAAATATTCCTCAAAATATAGGTAGTGGGACCTCCCACACCTGTTGTCCCACACAAATGTCCACATTTGTACAGGCCTTGAATTTCCATCACTATCTAAGTCTTTTATTCTTAATTCTTCACCCCATATCCTCATCACCTACCCTTCGTATAATATAATGTGCATGAAAAGAGAATAGTGCTTGAAATTAATGGCTTCACTGCCATGATTGATGATATTGAGGGCATTATTGATGGCCTCTGATAAATACTCTGCATAATCATAGGTTCGGGCATTATGGCTCTGGATGTCTATGGCTAAAACCATGGGAGAAATTGTCATGTTCTTAGGAACATCAATTCCTAGTACTTCACCAACTGAGTAATAAGTGTATTGAAATTATTCTTCAAATAGAGCCACAGAGAATGGGGGCTTATCTTCACTAGAGAACCTCATAGTTTGGTTACCCGCACCTTTAAAGCTATGTAGAGGAAATTTACACCTCTTGTAACTTATGTCCATGGTGCGGTATTCCTCCAACAAGTATTCGATTCATAATTTTGTTTTCAGGGAAGTGTCTAGCTAAAAAATCATGGAAATATAATCTGGCTTTATGACCATGAACTATGACCCATCAGGAAAATGAATTTCTCATCTTCAGATTGTAGTTCTTTGCCAACACCTTGATTAAATCTATGTTCACAAAGACATTGGATACTACAAGTTTACCCAAATTCAAATTCCATGGGTTTGACACTGGGCTATGCCAAAATTTCTTCCTATAATGATAAATAAAAAGGTTGTAACCCCTACACGGAGTCCATACATCTCCCAAATTTTTTTGTTTATCTTGTAATGTCACACATGATGGGTTAAGCTGTGCTATTCTTCTAGATTTTGGCCCAGACCTAGGACACTAATTGATTAAGTCTTGATTCAATTGCCTAGCTTTAGTTTTCTGTCTTTTTGCTTTCTATTTACCTGGGGTTTTTTCCATCTCAACCCTACTCATGTAATGCTTTCATCTATTACTGAGAAAATAATTTGAGCTGAGTCTAGACCACTTACTTGGATAAATGCTACAAATTTCAAGCTACCTATCACCATCCAACTTGGTTCTCCAAATCCTTCAATTACAATTCACAGTGATTTCAACTTATTTGAGGTCGTATTTATCAAATTTCAGGATAGTTCATCCAGCCCTGTTTCATAAATGGCACTCGCACCACCTTTATGATCAAGTTCTTCATTAATAGCGGTAGTCTCATTGATATTTTCATTAGTCACATCAATCAGACTAATCATCATTTCATAACTGTCGAAGAGACTTTTAATTAAAATGCTTATTGTTTCTTCGATATGCCAGTATGGCGGTGTTTTTCCCTTCCCTTCTATTGTTTAACGCACTACCACCTTGCTCAAGGCTTCTTGTTGTGGGGTTGTGGTGTATACTACTCTACCGCATATGTTGCTAACCTTCCTGGCGGTATAGCGGTGTATGCTTTTGATCATTACTTGAAGAGTGTCGATGAGACAATCTTATTTGTCTTACCGATATCTCAATGTCTCTTCGACATTAGATCTTATGTTCCTCTGATGTTCGTTGCCTGTGTCGATGAGACAAGATAATGTCTCTTGCTGATAAGTCATTGTCTCATCGACAATTACTTCATTATATCCAAGAGTTGTGTTTCACCGAGCACTTGTAGATATACCTTCTCGATGTGACATAAGTGATTCTCTCCTCGATATTCCTGTATCTTGTTGACATTTCACTATTTTACATCATCGATGAGACATAAAAATAAGTCTCTTTGAAATAGGGGTGTCTCATCTACATTTATGATCTTTGCTTTGTGCTAATGTCGGGGAGACTTTGGAGGGACTCTCATCAGCATGGTGTTGTCTAGGCGATATGCTATGAGCAATCATAGGAGTATTTCAAAGGAGGAATACACTTTGATGTTGTGATCAATGGTTTTATTTGGAAGCTCACGTGAGGGATTTTATTAAATTTAAGTTATTATGATAGGAGTTCTATGCATATAGTGGATGTAAGAGATGAGTGAAAATGGAAGTATGCAAAAAAAGTTTGGCTACAACACGGTCCATGTTTAAAAAAGGATGATTCTTATGGCCTAAACTTTGAAATCTTTCAATAATATTATTTGTGTTGATACAAATTACCTATTGCAATATCCTTGAATTGTTCAATATTTGGTATGAATTGTTGGCAGAAAAAATTAGGATTACTTGGATGCTTCTTCCATTCATTTTGTATCAACATATGTTCGTGAAGACACAAAAGTTAATAGCTCAATCAGGTAGAGCTTTTGTGATTTTTAAATGAAGAGTAAGGTACATCTTTATTTTTGCTACATTGCATTCACATGCATAAACAAAATCAGAATATTACATTACTAGATTGCACTTATGCAGATGCATATAATATAGGAAAGATTGCACATTCCTTTCAAAAATGTAGTCTTTATTGATAATG
This sequence comes from Sequoiadendron giganteum, assembly GCA_007115665.2. Classification (NCBI taxonomy): domain Eukaryota; kingdom Viridiplantae; phylum Streptophyta; class Pinopsida; order Cupressales; family Cupressaceae; genus Sequoiadendron; species Sequoiadendron giganteum. Next base: position 540,447,108 of record CM021102.1, on the reverse strand, counting down.
TAAATATATGTTGTTCCACACAAGCCGTGGAACTAACTATTTGAATGCATATAATCGAAAAACTATAAATTTATAGATACAAAAGAGAAAAATGCACATAAAGAGAAAGGGAACCTGTCATTGCCTCAATGACAAATTTCGGTTGCTTTGTTCTACATAATCTTCAGTCTTCCTACTTGTCTAAGCCTCCAAGTTGATGTCTTCCTTGCTACTCCTAGGTTCCCTGCATTTGAGTGAGAAGAGTGTTGTTAGAGAAATGAAGGATCACCAATCAAAATATGTGCATACATCTATAAACATATAATTTGATCATCATGTGCATTCAAATAACTTGCATACGATAGATGTCCAAGAAAACAAGAAAGTTATCAAATGTATCTATCATATGCTCGGTTTTATCTAACATGTTTTCTCATTGTGCGGGTATAGATAAAATTAGGTTGTTGTTTTGTTTATCTGGTTACAACATGTGAGGTGAAATGTGGCTCCCACAAGGACTGAGCCCAACCTGCTGCCCTATTGTTTCATTTAAGAAGGATAATCACAAGTAAACCATCCATGAAGCATTAAATATCAATCTTTGCAAGGATAGTGGAGTATGCTGGTAAGGGGTAGTCTCCTTATTGATAAAGATTTATCTTTATTAATAAGAACATTCCACTATCAACATAGCCATGATTCTGACAAAAATGATCATCAAGGATTCCAAGATAGTTTTCATTAACAGTTTGGTTAAAAGTAAGTAGCCCCAAGCATCATAACGGTCACAAGAATTGAACATGAGGGGCAGTCATGTAGATTAAAAGCTTACACAATAGTCATCACTTGCAAAGACAAAGAAAACATGTTTCCACATAACAAATTAAATTGAATGCATGAAAGGTACAATGATGAAGTCCATAATAGTGAATTTCGCTTAAGAGGGATTGAGGGACAACATTTTGTATCAAGGAGAACAAGGTAACTTCAAACTCTGTTGTACCTAAGTATGATAGTACCCAAGCTTCTGGTGTTTCTAGATGGAACCTATAGTGGAAAAGTGTAATCTCCATCTGAAGGAACCATCTTCGGCACTCTCGCCTAAAATGAGGGTTGAAAACAATAGAAGAAAAGAAATACCATAATTCTAAAGTAACAATTTGTATCAAGACAAATGTCAGAAAGTATAATTAAAAAGACAAATCCTTACAATTGGACCTCAAATTGGACCAAACAGATTTATGATTTTATCTTTATAATGTAGGAACTTTCTCTATCGGAGCTTCACGACCTGAAATTGGATCTCAAATTGGACCACTAAAATTTATGATTTTATCTTTAGAATATAGGAACTTTCTCTGTTCAATATTCATGACCTCAAATTAGATCGGAAGCTAGATAAGAAGATTTATGATTTTATCTTTAGAATGTACAAACTTTCTCAATCAGATATTAAAGATGTTAGGCTGGATCAGAAATTGGATAAGCAGATTTATGATTTTATCTTTAGAATGTAGGAGCTTCCTCTATCGGATATTTGTAAATTCCTACACACAAGTTCTGCTTCGGAGAAAAAACACCCAGAAGTGTTTCACACCAGCTCAAGGTACAATCCAACCTGGTTATGACACTGATAGCAGTCCAATTTTGCCTAAACCGTCCATACCCAAATTTTGCATCACAATCTATTCTTCCTACACATAAAAATGCCACATATTAACCCCTTCTAAATAAAATTCAAAATGCCATGAAACAATTAGACCCCTATATTAGTAAGTAAGTAGGCAGTCTAGAGGGCATAGTTTGATTTCATACAAGGATGCTCATGAAAGGAATCTTAAAGTGACAGTGAGTGAGTTGTTTGAGATTGCAACTAATGGTGCAATATCCAGTCTTAAAGGTAGTTAGCAGAGTAGTAAATGTGCAATAAAATAAAATTGTACACAACAAACAATTCACAATGTTATCCTGCATAATTCCTTAAGTTTGAAGACAAAAATCTCATTGTATCTTGATGAAAGTAGTGAGCTTAATGGTCAATCACTAGCAACCATGATTTTAAAACATGCTATTGTGCTTATGGAGGCATCATTTTAAGCAAGGTGGTGAGTGGTGGTTTGGAACAATGGCAGGTATGAGGGACTTGCTTTATATGCATACTATACAGTCTAGCTTAAGACAAAATTCTTAGAAGAGATTGAAGGTGGATTATGGAACTCAAGGGTTACCATGATAAAGATTAAAGAAAAGACTGAGATCTATTTAAAAGCCACTATCGTGAAGATATTAAAGATGTCAAATGAAAAATCCTAGCAGTTGGAGTAATGAACATAGTGTGAAAGAGGATAGTGTGCTAGGGAAAATTTAGGAGCTCTGCATGTTATTTAATCATAGGAAAATACATCATTTTAAAAAAATAAAAATTGAAAGAAATGATTCTAAACCCTATATAGGACACATTGATACTTCAAAAACATCTGATTTATTTTTTTAAATTAAAAGAAGTCATTCTAAACCCTATATAGGATACATTGATACTTCAAAAGCATCTAAAGAAATTTGAGATTATGCAAACACATGTCAATTAAATACCTAGATTACAAACAGTAGCGTGAACATTGTAACCCTTGTTGATCAGAGCAGGAATGAGATAAACAACAATGAATCCTATGCCTCCTATCATGCACATCTCCTTACCATTCTCTATCATTCTTTACTAAAACACTTCTCCATTTTCATGGGCCATGCCTGAAAATAAGGTGTCAACAAAGGTTTTATTGTATGTTTATTAAAATGAAAACTCGATTTTGGCAGGCTATGCTTGAAAATAAGATTTCGACGAAATTTTTAGAGTATGTTTACTAGAGTTTTAGAGTATTTTGGCGGGCTATATTCTTGATTCCTTAATTTTTTTATTCAAATGGATTGTGATTGACGTGCTTTTTTGCATTTAGTGTTGTAAATTGTAATGTTGCCATGATTACCATACAACCATCATCTCTTATTATACCCACTATGGTATGGCGATGTTTTTCCCTTCCCTTCTACTATTTACCACACTACCGCCTTGCTCAAGGCTTCTTGCTATGGGGTTGCGGTGTATACCGCTTTATCACATATGTTGCTCACCTTCCTGGTGTTATAGCGATATATGCTTTTGATCATTACTTGAAGAGTGTCGATGAGACAATATTATTTGTCTTACCGATATATCAATGTCTCATCGACATTACTTCGTTATATCCAAGAGTTGTGTTTCACCGAGCACTTGTAGATATACCTTGTTGATGTGACGTAAGTGATTCTCTACTCGATATGCCCGTATCTTGTTGACATTTCATTGTTTTACATCATCGATGAGACATACAAATAAGTCTCTTCGACATAAGGGTGTCTAATCTGGTGCTAAACCCAAAGCTAAACTTGAAGCTAAAGTCAGAGCTACACATGACGCTAAACTTGGAGCTAATTTAGGAGCTAAATACGACATTAATTTTAACGCTAATTAGCACTGAAATTAATGCCAACTTGTACTGATCTATGAAATGAATGCTAGAAATTGTTCCATCCCAATAAATAGCATCAACGTTTTCAAAAAATTGCCAAAAAATACATTAAAACGGTGGGTGGAAGCAAAAAACGAAGCAAAAAATGGAGCAAATCACATGGATTTATTGTAGTGATATTTCAGGGACCAAATCAACTTCAAATGGCTCTAGATTGAAATTATATGCTTCTCCCAAGACAAATTGATTGCTAAGCAACACTATTTATTCCTTGAATTGTTGTAGAGGTCAAGGTCTTTGTCAGGGTATATTTTTCATGATTTTGATCATGTATTTTATGGAGTCCCACACTTGCATTCATGAATGCCATTATGCTAGAGTGTGCTCGAGGTGTTAAAGGGGAATTTATGGCTAGTTGTTGCTCTATTTTGGGGGGAATTTTCAAATGGTTGTAATCAGATCATATTTCATCCTCTCTGTAACTTTGATTGAGTTAGGGTTAGGGTTTGAATTCAAATTAGAGTTATGCCTGCACTATAAAGGTAAATTTTTTTTTTCAAGTTGTCTTGTTTTTGTTTTGGAATTTTTCTCTCCAACCTGAGAGGTTTGGTGTAGTTTTTCTCTTCCATGGTTCTATTTTCTAGTTTTCTACAAGTCTTTGATTGAGTCAATTTGAATAGGGTAAGTCCTTATCACATAGATAGAGAATGTTTTAAGCTATGCTCTGTAATAACAATATATGACTGCAATACACATTGTATTTTTTCTCAAATCTAAATGTCAATCTATCATGTTCTCCAAATATTGTATACATTATATTTTAAATCAAAGTATTCAAGGGTTATATTGATGCTTCAAGCACATTTGTAGTTTGAATTTATTTTGTGCTTTCCTATCATACAAGGAGTGGTGTAATTGCTTGCATAGAGATAATTGAGGTATTGTTGCTACAATGTGGATTAATAAGTAATGTGATGGTTTTCCTTTTGTTGGTTTCCTACTACAAGGTAGTAGGGTTATGAGAAGCCATGGTTGGTTTGTTGTAAGAGTTTATTTCATTCCCAACTCTGTATGGATTAGGTACTTGTCAAGGAGATTCATAAAGTTTGAAGCTAGGGAAGAATCAAAATCTTTAAATATTTTTTTTTCCCTTCTTTCTTAGTTTAGATTTACTTTCATGTTTCCTATTTGTCCTTTCCACACTACCAGAAGTCACTGAGAACATAAAAGGTTGTTGTTGTGCACTTTTTGCATACACACCCCACTGAAAGTAGGGACCCTCTTTCTTACTCTTGTTGCTTTCGTTCTTGGTCTTTTGGCCCTTTGGTTTTTGAGGATTCGCTCGCTTGGACATGTGTTTTGATGTTTATCTTGCTTGCAGGGATGGTCCCTCTATGTTATATATTGAAAACCTTAAGTTTTGGACTCATTCTGGGTTTTTCACTGCTCTCGAGAAAATCCACTCCTGGTGGAATTCCTCAGTTTCCTTGAAAACCCGACGGTGACTGCTTTTCACTGGGATCCAAAGATTTTGGTCCTTCATGGAATTCCATCGTGACCGGATTTCTTCGGGGGTCTGTTGCATTGTCGAATTCCTGAGTTTTGGTTTGACTTGTCTTGTTGACTGCATTAATGCTCGATTGTATGATTTCTGCGGTGGGTATTAAATCATTTCTTTGGGAGTTTTGTGCCACTAAAGTTTTATCGCTTGGTTTCTATCAGTCTGGTGTGCTTGATCCTGAGTGTTGTTACTTGATTGTTGCAGTTGGGTTTTCTGGAAGGGCTATTTGCACTCTGCTCGGACTTTAGGGTTTCTTGCCAGCTTCTACTATTTTGATTTTATCTAACATCATGGTATGTACATGATGCTTTCTCTCTTTTAATGAATGAATTGAATTACTTTGTGATTTGTGCACATGTGCTATGAGTCAGAGTATTGATATGGTAGGGTTTGGCGATTGATTCTTGGGTTTCTAGTTTTCATTTGGTGCCCCTTCATGTGGTTCACGTTGCCTTGCTTTTGATTGTTGAATGTGCATGCTTCTTTGGCATTTGGGTGTGCTTGGGGTTTGGGCGTTGAATCTTGAAGCTGGGGGTTATCCCATTCTATTTGAGTGCCGATCCAAAGTGAGTCTCTGAGCTTTTCTTTCGATTTCATCATGCAGTAGCTTATTGGTATGGGCCATAACGAACCTTCTGTAAACCTTTGCAAACAAACAAGTTGAGTCCAAGCTTATCCTACGTGCTCATGGAAAAATTTTAGGGTTTTGTGCCTAGGGCATCACCAGTCCCTCTCAATTTACCTTAGGGTGAGTTCAAATTCAAGGATGATCTGTAGGAGGTTCAAATCGAGCTGGTTTCAGGCTCCAGATCCTCAAATTTGTGATCGTTCAATCAATTTGAGTGAGGTTGAGAGAAAACTTGGATATTCGGGTTTTCAAAGTCTTCGCAGAATTCCTTATTTGCCAAAATTCCCCGACTTTCTATTTTCTCTTTGTTTTCCCGAAATGTGTAGTGATCAAGATTTCTGCCTACCTCGAGAATTTCCTTTGCCTCTAGATTTCCCCGGTTTGTTCGTCGCCTTGTCAATTTCTAAAAAATGGGCTTAAATTGTGAAGATTACATTTACTTCACTAGAATCCGTCGCTTCGAGATTTTTCTAAAAGTTCTTGGTTCCTTCATTTTCATGAAATTTCTAAACTGTTGCTATTCTCGTGGATTTCTGTCCCTGGCAAATTTTCTCGAGATTTTATTGAAAATGGAGAATTAAGAGAATATATGAACTTTGGTTAATGATTATGCATTTGATGATTGACTTGGAATTATTTTAAGATGTATCATGTTGTTTCTTGGTTAATTATAGTTGATTAAATGATTATTGGATTATTTTGTGCTTATTTCACTAAAATCCGCCTGATTGGGAATTTCCCAAAATTCCTCTCTGTCCTAGATTCCGCGAGAGGGCTGAAATCCGAACTTTGAGATGGTTAATTTTTATGAGGTTTTCAAGCATTTTTCTTATCATGGGACTCGTATTGAAGACGAATTTGTCATTTTTGATTAATTAACTTGTGTTCCATGTGATCTTTATTATGGTTTCTTTGTCGAATGCAGGTTGAGTTAGGTAAGGCAATGACAAGTGGAACCAAGGGTAGAGTGGTGGATCTAGGTGCAGAGGGGTCTTCTATTTCTAAAGCAGAAGGAATCAAGATGGATATCAAAAGAAGAATTCCGGAGAGCAAGTTGTCCTCCATCTAGTTGAGGGTCACTGATACAAATGTTGGATTGTGGGATTATGAAGAGTTCAAGACAAGGATGGCAACACAGGACCTTCCTCTGCTGGCCAAGAGAACATTGGAATTAGGATTGGTGCATGTAGCTGGATTCCCTCCTACGGTGTAGTGTTATGAACTGGTGCTTGAATGTGCACGACACTATGACAAAGGTACACAAAGGATAATTGGTCCCCAAGGAGAATTGTGGAAAATCTAAATCCTATGTCTATAGCCCAGACCTTTGACATGCTTGATAGGTCTCATGTGGTGGCTTTTGACATGGATGTGGAGAAGAAGTTCTATGGGGAAGATACCATCAAATCAGAATAGGTCATTAATTCCTAGTTGGAAAAACCTAAGTCCCACTTCTCCAAGTTTCCCAAGCAGTTGGTCAGACTTAAATTCAGGAAGGAGTACTATGATTTTATCACCCTTCTTAGTAGGGTGGTAGGGTTGAAGAGTGCAGGAATGTTCAAGAATTGGATGCTCCATGTTATTGCTAGGATGGAACAGGGTATAGACTACCACTAGGCAGGCATAATAGGTGCCATGATTCATGAACAGATGCATAATGTCCTATAGACTAAGAGTTTCACAATGACTTCTTAGCTATTATATGCTTTAGCTAGGTTCCACCCATACAAGGGATTGATCACAAAAGGTGTGTTTGCACAAGATGTAATTTATGAAGTTTACCCACAGATACACCTGGGTAACTCATGCTATAGAAGGGTGAATGATGCATTCACCATGTACATCACTAGGTTGCTCCAAGGTGCAGAGCATGTCCAGATCTTAGACAATGCTAAGGAGTTAATTAAGAGGTTTGGAGCTTAATTTATCTAGTTCCCCACCTTTTCATACATAAGAATTGATGGTTGTTAGAGAGCTCCATACAGACTCCCTAGGTACCCTACAGATCATTTTGTACTCCTAGAGGTCACAAGGTAGATATGTGACTTTGATGTAATTGTGGAGAGGGAGAAGCACAAGAAATGATTTGGTAGTGACTTTCCTTTGAGGATAGGCAGTGATGAAACCCGCCCTTCTATTAACTCGGCCCATTTTTCTGAGAAGGAGATGAGTACCCTGGGTCTTCCTTTCCACTCGAAGAGGTCCAGGTTTGACATAACAGGTTAAGCACATAAGAAGGCTAGCAAAGAATACAATCACAAAGATGACATAGAAGACTATTGGGCCAACATCAGTGATGAGTTTGAAGTCAGAAAGAAGAAGTTCTCTAGGTTACTAGGCAACTTGGTATGGTTATACAACATAAGGGTTGTTCCTGATTAGGTAGACGAGGATGGAAATTTGGTTCAAGGCCATAACTTTGAGGCTGTGAAGGATAAGCTAGTTGGAGAAGTTGATTGGCTGGAGGAAGAGAAGAAAGAGTTGGAACAATTCATGACTCTAGTAATCAAGTATACCAAGCTATGGCTCAAACACAAGATGTTGGAGTTGGAGAGCGAGGGTGTGCAATGCACCTATGATCTTATGGGAGACTTGGAGTCTCACTCTGCTTCCAAGGAATCACTTGAACATGACCCCAAAGGCAAAACCAAGGTGGGCTCTCCTTTCAAGATCAAACTTAAAGATGTTCGATGGAGGAGGTAGGAGAAGTAGAGAAACAAAGAAAGCATATAGCCAAGAAAATGAAGCATGTCTCGAGGAGAAAGAAGGCTGAAAGAGATGAAGGAGAAAAGGAAGAGTCTAGTGTCCCCTCACCTAAAAGAAGGAGGATTGTGAGGTTATCACAAAAGGAGAAGGGAACTTCTAAAGCAGATGAAAAGGGTGACACACCCATGGTAGAGGTAGAAAGCTTGGGGGAAAAGACACAAGTATATACCAGGAGATCAAGGACTCCTTCTCCCAAGGAGGCTGCACCAAAAGGAAATGTTCCAATGACTTCTCCTATCACCGAGCATGAAGACATCCCTCCTCTTCATGAGACTAGCAATGTGCTAGACAAACCAAAAGATGCTGAAGATCCCCAAGACCATGGAGAGGAGGAATTCCAAGAGGGTGATATTTACAATGCTGAAGCATAAATAGATAAGGTTCTACAGTCTCCTCTGGTGGCTTGTGAGGATTCACCTACAAAAGTCCATGAACAAAAATCTCTTTAGAAGGAGGAGATGCCAGCTAGGACTCCTTCACCAGTGTGTGAGAGGGAGGAGCATAGTAAGGAAAATGAGGATTCAGTCAGGGAGATCCCCGAGGAGCTAAGTATGGAGGAAAATGTGCCCAAAGTTCAACAGAAAGAACATGGACAGAACCATGTACAATTAGAATCTACTGTTCTGATCTGGTTGGATAAAGAATTGAAGAGTAAACAAATTGTGGTGGATGATACTCCTCCTAATTGGAATGAACTACTGGCAAACATTGGAAAAGGGAAGACAAAGAAGAAAGCCAGAATCATTTCTAGGATTGAGAGAGATGATGTGAACAACAAAGTAGTCCACATTGCTACTCCTTCTCCTAACAAGGATAGGGATGATGTGACTATAAATGATTATAGTGTGCAGACTATCAACCTAGGGTATGCTTCCATGGAGCAAGACATTGAAGAATATGAAGGATCCAGTGCTATAATCCTTGGCAGACTGAGGAAGGAGGTACAAACTAAATCAAAGTTGGAGAAAGAAAATGATAAACTTAAGAGATATTTGTAAGAGTTGATGAAACCCTTGGAATCCATTAGTTCCTCCTCATCTGCTGCAAGCTTCCTACCTCAAGAAAAAATATCAGAGTTGGAAAGAATGAAGAACACCACACATGCTACAACCGGCTGGTTATAGGGGGTGCAAACCAAGGGAGATGATGCTATCAAAGACATCCTTTTGACTGGAGGGGATGCAATGAGGTCCTTAGATTGGCTAAGGAATGTGCTAGCTCAGGATAAGGAAGATGTAGATCTCCTATTGCAAAAGACTAAGGCCATCATGGAGTACACTAAAGATAAATTGATAAATGATGGAATTCTTCCTTCCTCAAGAATCGCAGAGCCTTGGGAATGGTTTGAAATTTTGCAAATAAGGAAAAAGGCTTTGAAGAGGATATATAAATAAGGAAGGCAGATTGAGGACACCTTGACTAAAATCTACAATAAGTGTATTTCCTTTTTTGAAGTGATGATAGGGAGAAATAAATTTATGCCAAAGCATCTTAGCTTAGAGCAGTTGAGAAAATGGTGGCAAGATGTGTATTCTCCGGTCAATGAGGGCCCTATCATTGAACATCAGTTGGATGATGCTACAACTTACATTGCAGTTATTGAAAGATATCAAACAAATAAGGTAGATTGGGATAAAGTGGTGAATCAGTCAAGGGATGATATCAAGTCCCTTGAGAGGAGAACTAGGGTTTTACCTATGCCACCTATTGCCAACCTAGACAAGGTATTTTTGATGGTCCAAGATAAGGTGGAGCATGCTAAGGACAAAGGGAGAAGTAGTTAATGCAATGCTACATTGAAATTTGTGCTTCCCCATTATTTTTCCTCTTCCTTCTCATGCGTTGGACCAAGCTTTGTTGGAGACCCCAAGCCGACATGGATGAAATTGGTGCATATTGCACATTTCATGTTATTTTGAATTTCTCTTGACCAGCCTGTTGTGTGGCCATTTATTATTGTAAACCCTAATTGGGCCGACATATCTTGGGGGTTTCTATAAGTTTGGCATTGCCTCATTTATAAGGGGTTAGTTAGTTAGACAATTTTACATTTGAGCGAATTGTGATAAGAGCAAGAATTAGAGTTAGAATTTAGTTTATCTTTTTAAGCAAGTGTTGTAATAGAAGACTGGAATTGTTGCCACTCTGGATGATTTAATACAAGTAAAGACATTGTGATTTGGTGCCTTTCTTGTGTTGAGTTTTATTTGGCATGGTTCTTGATATTCTATCTTTGAAATTGCTTAAGTTTATTTGATGTTAGATGATTTGATGATGTTTAGGGTTTTACTCTTGAAGTGTTTGCAGCAATCTCTAGTCCATACTTTTTGTAGTTAGTTGATTGTTAGCTGCTTTGCAAAGTTAGCCTGGACTTAAAACCGTGCTTAGTTCAATTATGAAGGCTTGTTCATTTCAATTGCAATAGGGTTGAATAGGATTTAGTTTATGAGGGATTGGTCCATTTCGAGATGAATATCATCATAATTATGCTTCCAAAACTTTGTCATCCTAAATCATCTAAAATCCAAAATCAACATCAATCAACATCTCTTTTGTCTAAAAGGTTAACAACATCTCCATTTAAAAATAATCTTGAAAATCAAAACCAAATTAACCACATCACCACACCTTTGTCACCTTTATTTTCTAGCCTCTCATCCTTCATGATATATTGTGAATTTTTATAAAAAGTACAAGGTCTCAATATATAAAGAAAATGATAGCTAATACAAGTAGCTCTAGTGGACCTACCACCACCAATGTAGAAACCACGATTGAAATGCCATGGGGTTATAAACCTAATGATCCTTCGATTTACTCCACTCCTCAACAACACAATGTCAATCCTTTACAACAAAAAAATTTCAATCTTTCACAACAACATAATGCTAATTCATCACAACCTAATGTAAATATTCCATCAAGAAATGTTCATTTCCAACATCAACAAATGCTTTCTCAACAAAAAAATCAGCCACCTCATCAAGAAGATGTATTCATACAAGATGATAGTGGTGAGGAAATTACCAAAGAGGAAATATTAGAGTTCACTCAAGACTCTAAGTTAAAAAAGCTAATGGACAAGATAATCAGCTCAAATCCTAACACATATTTCCTTAGGCTTGCATAACATGGTGCCAAACTACCTATGGAGTTTAATGTTGAATCTCTCAAAGAACCAACTCTCATTCATATGGATGATGAAACAGTTGTTAGAAAAATCTTAAAACCAACCATAGATCCAAAGATACCTCCTCTCTTTTCAAAATTAAAATCACCAATCAATGAGTCATCTTATTCACAACCTGTTGACAATCCCCTCTATAAAGAACCATTTCAAGTGGAAAAATCAATCGCTACCCAACATAGTCAAGTGGATCCAAACATTATGGCAGCCCAAAACATGACACAACAATCAACAAATCCATTCTCTATGAAACTTGTAACTCACCATGTTTCAACTAATACATGGAGACCCAATGTATCAAGAATCCTATATGAGACTTACCTATCACAAAACACACCACAACAAGGACCAAATGTTAATATGAAAAACATGGGTGACCTTCCACCTAGAATTACACATCACACACCAAATCAACAACCTAACACTCAACCATAACTACATGTTACTATTCCCCTGCAGCAACAACACATGGCATCACCCATGTATATCTTTTATGATCCAAACAATCCACCCCTTAACACACAAGAACCACACATCTACCAATAAACACAAACCAATATTCCTCAAGATAAAAACATGTATCAAAAAAATACTCAAGATAAAACACAAACACAATACATACAAAAACAACCTCCATACTATGACCCTTCATATAACACACAATACCAACAAGGGTTACAATTATAAAATATGGATCCTAATTGTGACCATAGTCATAGTATGAACTAAATATGCTATATCATAATGAATTTAAAGCCTATTTAATCCCCTAAGCCATGATCCCAATGAAATATTCAATGGAAACTCTTTCCCAATCCCTTGGATAATATAAGCTTGTTCCAATTGATTTTATTGAAGAAAATTGACAAAGATGACAGTGTATGAACGAAACATGGATGCAAAACTAGTTTAACATGATGAAGATGAGTGTTAAATGCTAATATGTTTGATGGAAGGTGGATGCAATCTATGCTAAATGGAAACAAAGTTCAAAGATGCAAGCCATGGATGCAAACTATGCTAAAATGGATGAAAACTAAGCTAAAAAGGAAGCTATTAATGGATTCTTAAGCTAATATGTGTGAATATTAATCTAAAATGTTAACAATTACTAAATATGGTTGTGAGTATTAATTTCAACAACATAAATTTTCTATCAAAATATGGATCCATTTCTCTCCAAATGATGAAGTATTTATAGGAGAGCAAATGAAGAATCAAGGGCTTAGATCAATTTGACCAATTAATGGTAAATATGGAAAGAAGGGTAGAGGCATGGATCAAGGATTCTCATCAATGGATGAGAATTAAAGATCACATGGATCAAGGAAAGATCAAGTGATAAGAATGATTCAAACACACACACTTTGTAACAACTTTGAAAGTTTGTTACAAAGTTTTTTTGAAAGGAATCATTCCATTTTGGAGCCAAATAGGAGAATATTCCTTTGGCATACACCCTATGCAAGTGGATGGGAGGGTAAATCAGAAATTTAGTAATTAAAACTAATTTTGAATGTGGAAGATGAAGAATAATAGGATTTTCATTAAATTATTGATTTATTTAATGAAAATGGGATGCAAAATGACATTTAATTAAATAATTAAGACTATTTAATCAAATGAGAGGACTTAGGGGGTTTAAATTAAATAATTTGATTTATTTAATTACACAAGATGAGAGGTGAAGGTGAAAGGGAGTGAATTAACCTAATTATATCAATTAGATTAAGAGACGAAAATGGAGCATTCAATTAAATAAATAGGTTGATTTAATCAAATAGGTGAAAAGAGGATGAATTTAGGATGAAATGATGTTAGTGATCGAATTCAAGTGTGTAGTATTATTCAAGACATTTTTTTAAGTGTCTACACTAATTCCATGTAAAATCAATATGGCTCTTTGTTTATTCAAAATCCCTAACAACAAAACATAAATCCACAACACCAAACTCTTAATCCATAACAATAAAACATAAACCCACAACATCAAGCTTTCATGCCTCAACATCAAACCTTAAACCCCCACCAAAAAATCATAAACTCCCAACAATAAACCATAAATCTCCAACAACAAACCATAAATTTCATATCTCAATTTCATTACTGGATTTTAAATATTGAGGAAATTGAAATATTTGGAAAATAGAAATTATCATTTTTATTTATGGAATTTGATAAAAATGTAGTGATGAAATTGAAAATGAATATTATTAAATTTCATGATTAAAGAAATTATTTCATGAGATTATCGGTTAAAGGTTACTGATAAGTGGACAAGTGTAAGAATGTGTGTGCATGAAACAAGTTGAAGTACAAGAACTTGATTGAGGTAGGCATGCTTAGCCAGATGACCACGATAAGCAAGAATGGAATCTGGAATCTCACACACCATAGTAGACCATGACATTTGATTATGTTAGAAAAGTTGATGAATTTCATATGTTCAATGTGAGAATTTTAAATTATGAAAAGAATGAATCAGTGCATTCTTTCCTTACCTTGTTTGATCCAAATTGATATTCAATGAAAATTTGAAAGAAAACGAATTTCATGACATATAATTTATGTGTGCAAAAGTACTTGCATTGTTTGTTGTTTAAACAAATTTGAATTTGTATTTGAACGAGGAAAAATAAAATATTTGTGTCCTTTGAATATATGTGCATATGTATATAATCTTAAGGAAGGAAATTGTACATATAAATGTATATATATAAGTATAGATGTATATATATATATACATACATACATACACACAAATAAATATGCAAGTACATGAATATATATGACTATTTTCCTCGAGTTTAATTTTGAATTTTCATGGAAAACATTGGAATCATGGAATGAAATCTATAAATCTCATCATTAATGGGATAAAGGATGACCCCTTCCATGAAAAAATATATAGTCAAGCATCAAAAATGGGAGGAATGGGTGGCCCAGTAAGGTTATGGAGACAAAGGAATTCATGACCACTATCTCCTAAAATTAGCAAGAGGAAATTCGAACGAAATAAGGAAAACTAATCAATGAACAGAAGAGGAAAAAAGTAAGGAAAAATTGAAGAGGATTGATTGATGGGGAACAAGTAGAGGAATTGAAGCATAGTTGCCATTCTCGTCACCAGTTTTGCAGAGAAAAGAGGTAATGTTAAATACTTTATTATTGTTGCTTGAATCAAAGGAATTTTCTTCTTTGTAATATTGCTAAGCTTTTGCTAGCTAGCAATCAATATGTCTTTTTTATTGGCTGATTTGTGTCAAGCTATATTAGCTCAGCTGGGGCCGAAGCCTTCACAATGAGCCTTTCCCTTGTTTTATCTTGCATGTGAGGGTGTCGAATAGAACCCCATGGCAGATTCATACCAATGTGTTTATCTTTCATGGGGTCAAGGCCATTTGTCTGACCCATAATAATGTATTATCATATCTTTTTCTTTGAAGAAATGTATGTTTTTCTTGACACCATTTGACGATTGGCTTGTTTTGTTTATCACTACCATGTGGGTGCCATGTCTCAAGGCCGAGCAATACATATCACTGAGGGTTTCCTATAGAGAATAAAATGCATTGTTCTATTGTTCATTTATGTTTATCATTCCCCTTTCGGTGCATATCCATGGAGAAGACCATGTATGAACAAGCTAAGGCCTTACTGTTATTTTCATATCACTCATCATGCTTTGTGAAGGTTAAATTGAGAAGAAAGAATATAATTCAGTGGCAACCTTGGCCGAATGACTTTATTATTCGATGATATTTCTCAAATGAATGAGTCAACGTTTGTGTAAGTTGAAATGTTAATTGATATTGTGAAACAATATTTAGCCTTCCAATGGCCATGAGATATAGAATCCCTTTTGGGTTTAACATGAAAATGTTAGTGCATGCATATATGTATATATACATATATATATGTGTGTCTATGTATATATACATATATATATATTTATATATACATATATACATATATATACATACATATATGTACATATATTTATGTATATATACATACATGTATGTATATATACATATATGTGTATATATATATATACATACTATTAGTGTAAAGGTTTTAACTTAATTATGTTGATTAAATTACCTTTATTCCCTTCTTAAGATTTCACTTTAGTTTGCATAAAGTGACATTTAATAATTATATTAATTATTAAATGTTCTCCTTTTAGGGTTTCTTTTAGGGTTACACTTTAGGGTTTCTTGATCTCCTTTTATAACGATTGATCTCATTGTATTATCACATCAATTCATTCCCTCATTCTCTCTGATATATACATTTTCAATTTTCAGAGAACCCTTGCTTGTTTGTCTCCATCTCTTCTTTTGTGATAGGTTATTTGCATGCAGATGATCTTCAAGGTTTTGTGAAGTTGTATTTTTTCAACTTCTACATGGTATTAGAGCTCCAGACCTACTGCTTCCTGTTCTTGTTTTGAAGAATTTTGGAGCATCAAGGGTTTAGGGTTTGTTTTTTTCATCCAGGGCATACCTGCAATTTCAAAGCATTTTGAGCTCGAATGGACCTTGCCATTGCATCCGCAGTGGTCCAAAACCCCTAAATTGACTATTCATTCATCCATTTTGGACAAAGTTGAATTTTGGGGCAAATTTTTTTTGCAGATACGGCTATCGTCTGTGTGTGGATCGGAGAAAAATCCTAGTAATTTTATTTTTGTTTTTGAAATTTCTTTTGTCCGAAATTGTTTTTTTTTTTTTAAAAACCATTGTGAAATTGTTTTTTAATTTTTTATTTAAAACAATCAAAAGGAAAAAAATTAATTTAAATTGTAGTTTAAAGGCTTGCAGGCCTAGTACAGGTTACCCGTAGGTACCTGCGACCGTAGGCCTGTGAGCCCTTTGTCACGTTGGTCGGCGTACTGTCGACCGCCAGCGGCTTTAATGCTGACCGACGGTCTGACAGTACCACCGATGGTGGTACATTGGTAGTCACAGGCGACGGTACATTGGTAGCCGTAGGCGGCGGCCCCCGCCCCTCGCCATTTTTTTTTAGTTTTTTTTTTTTCAAATAAAAAAAAATAATGTTTTTTATGATTTTTTTTTAAAAATCAAAAGGTTTTATTTGTTTTTATTATTAAATTTTTTTTTTTTATGTAATAAGCCCAGTTATGCTTTTGCGGTGATAGCTGTTTGGCCATCAAATTTAAGCAAGTATTTTTCCTACAACGGCCATATGATTGTCAAATTTAATCCAGCACTGACTTTTTTCCCCTTTGGAGCTGTTTTCTTCCAGAGGCCGTAACTTGGGCATACGATATCATTTTTTGGCAAACAAGATATCGTCGGAAAGCTGGTTCTGTCATCTTTTCAGTGGTGTGGGTTTCATTTCTTCTTTTTTCTATTGGTGCATTCTACAATCAGTTTTTTGGCTGTCCTTGATGTATTTCCAGCTTTTTGTCCTTTGTGGGCATTTTGAACATCATTTGTAAGCAATCTTTTATGTAAATGCACTGAGATAAAGTGCCATACTATTGTACATGCATCTTTGGGGATTTTTCACATAAGGTTGTGCCATATTTTATATTCACACTGATTTATAAAGTGCCATGGGGGGTTGTGTAATGCCTTTGTTTTGCCATCACACCTTTGTCCGGTGAGTGTCCCTCGACGACGACAGTGGATCCATATGATTCCAGTCTCATGCATGTGTGCTTTATTTTGCACACCACTTTTTCAATTGCAGGTGCTTTCTTGTGCACTTTCAGATGTTTTATCTTCTCCTTCATGTACTACAAGGTGTTTCACACCATTTCAGTGGATCTGTCAAGCTCTCCCAGTTCAGCATTATGGAGGGGTGTTATACCGTTCATGCTAATACTTCCTTGGCTTCGCCTTGGAAGGGATCTTCCATTCTCAGTTGATCAGTGTTTTTCAGACTATTGGTACTTGTGCCATCTATATCTTCGTTCCAGGTGTTTGCCTTTGTTTTCCATCTGATTCGAGTAGTGTCATCTGGGGCACTTATGCAGATTGTTGTCTTCTTGTTCTTGATCATCTTATCTTCATCGGAGGTTCTTCAACACCATAGCAGTCATCTTTCGACAAATGTTTGCAGCTTCTTCTGCTTCAGTGATGTTCTTCTTGGCTTTCTGCATCTCTTTTTGGAGTAGAGCTTTTTCCCATGAGGTTTTCTCTATTTCTCCTTTTTATAGAGATTTGGTTGTATTTGGGTACCTGATCTGGCCTAGTTGTCGGGACCCATGTTTTCCTTCTTGCATTGTAGTTACCTTTTCTTTCTTGCATTTTTTTGTAGTTGCACTCTTGCTCATCTTGATGGGGGGTGTTAGTGTAAAGGTTTTAACTTAATTATGTTGATTAAGTTACCTTTATTCCCTTCTTAAGATTTCACTTTAGTTTGCATAAAGTGACATTTAATAATTATATTAATTATTAAATGTTCTCCTTTTAGGGTTTTTTTTAGGGTTACACTTTAGGGTTTCACGATCTCCTTTTATAAGGATTGATTCATTGTATTATCACACCAATTCATTCTCTCTGATATATACATTTTCAGTTTTCAAAGAACCCTTGCTTGTTTGTCTCATCTCTTCTTTTGCGACAGGTTATTTGCATGCAGGTGATCTTTGGGGTTTTGTGAAGTATTTTCTCAACTTCTACACATACATGTATGTATATATGTATGTATGCATACATGTATATATATATATGTATATATATATGTACATATATATATATGTATATGTATATGTATATATACACATACTTTCTTGTGATTCTATGTCGATTTATTTCAATGTTTATCTAAGGTTGAAGAACGACCCACTATGCTTATTGTTATATGTGAATTTCATTGGGTGCTTACATACAAACATAGACCCCTCTATAGCTTTTATGCTATCAATTTATATTGAAGACCCTACTATGGAATCAATATCGTGTTATCATTTTCATGATAACATGCATATCAACCATTACATTTTCTTGAAAGTGGAAACTTGTTTGATAGCTCTTAATGAATATATTTATTTTATTTATTGATGCTATTTATGAATTGTTACAAATTACAAATGTCAAATTGAAAACAAACAAACATGGATAATCTGAAATAGACATTCCAAAAAAATTGAATTTGAAATTGATTGAATGTATTCTTCTTTTTGAATGATTTGATGTATCTTTGGTTATGATTACTAGGAGAATTATAAATAAACCATGTTGGTTAAAGGTCTATGGATAAATGTTTCTGAATTATTAAATGAATCATTTGAACAAGTTGATGTTGCATTTTTTTGAATATGGATTTCCTTTATGAAGGATAATTTATCTTTTTCTATTCAGAATGCATACACATTCTCCAACTTTGTTCACTTTAGGCATATATGCGCACGTGCATAAATGCTTCTTTTATGAAAATGCACATACATGCGGTATACCTTATGATTGATATTGATTAATATTTGAATGATATTGTTAGAATTAATTTGCAAAGAAAGGAACTGTAATGACAAAACAATATGCTTTTGCAACATGGAATTGATAGACTATGATGAATGAATGAATGGTTGTACCTGTGAAATGTCTAATTTATGGTCAATTAATGAAATAGAATGATACATGAATTTAATGGTAGATTGTAGCACAATAGAATATGTTTCTAATAGATGGTCTACAAGGGATGGATACCCATTTGATATGATAATATTTTATTCTAGGAATGGGTTCCAGGGAGTGTAGATTTTCTTTTCCAAATCTAACCAGAGTTGCATTTTATGTAGCATGAGCTTGGCCAAGCTTTGCAGCCACTTTTTATATATCTGTATATAGAACAAAATATTTTATTTATCCTCTCTTTGATGTATTGATTTGCCTAACATGGAACTTGCATATTATAAAAAAGTGGATATAAATGCATGTAGTTAGGTATGCACAGATTCCACATTGCAAACTGTATGTCTTGCTAAGTTTTCCGTGCAGGGTCAGGTATTCTTTGACCAACTAAAGAATTTTGAGGAAGAAATGCTTCGTGGTTGGGTGGAAAAGAATCTCAATCATGTTCTCCTCCACCAGTGGAGGTGAGGTGTTATAAGAAACCATATCAAAATTCTATATGTATTTGTATCATTGATGTAAATATGGATCAATGTAAATCCAAACTTAATATAAATAAAGAAAGTATTTTGTTGACTAAAGGCATGAAGCTTGAAGGCTTGTCTTGTTGAAATGAACGTGTTTAAATTATTTTTTCTAAGCTTGCAAGTTTGAGAGTTGTGTTTCCTTGGTTCTATTGAATATGGTTTCAACATTTGGGAGCGTAATTGATCTATGTATTTTACACTGGTTTGGTTGACCATGTGTCAAGCACTACATTCAAAGTTTATGAAGTGTGTTGTATCTATTATGGGTCTTAGTGAAGCATGTGGTTGGGTCACTCTCATTCTAATTCCACCCTAAGATGTTTGGTGCAGACCTAATTGAATTTGAATTTGGATGGCCGACTTTGTATCCTTTCAAAGTTGGAGATGGTATAAATACAAAATGCGCTAGCAATAAAAAGTGTACATAAGAAAAGAAGGAAGATAAGTGAAAGAGCATAAAAAAATTTGATGCTATTTTGAAAGTGTGTGAGTTATGTGTGTGAAGCTTATAACTAAGTTTTTAGATGCAGTGAGTAGAAGGAAAACTCTATCATTCATGCAAGTGGATCAATGATTGTGGTGGAATCCTTTGTTGCATTGGGATTGTTGTCTCTCTGTAGCTAGTCTTCTTTATCTTATTTGTATCTCTATGGTAGTGAGCCATCCGAGTTGTAGCCCTGTGGATAGTGAGTCCTCATTTCAGACAGTGGGTCCTTATTCTAGGTAGTGAGCCTTATTCCAGGTAGTGAGCGTTATTCCAAGTAGTGAGCCTTTTTGTAATTGGTTTTGATGTTCTCTATAGTGTGAGTTAATCCTCACTGTGGTTTTTCCCTCATTGGGTTTTCCACATAAATTTGGTGTTATTGTTTTTGTGCATTATCATTTGATGGTTAATCACTTAATCAGTTTATGTGTTAGTTTTGATAATTGAATTTAAGGTTTAAATCTATGACAATTGATTCACCCCCCTCTCAGTTGTCCTATCCAACAATTGGTATCATAGCTTGGTTCTTTGGTGAAGAGCTTAACCACTTGAGCAAGGTCCAAGATGGCTGGAAAAATGATCTATGATTATCCGAGGTTTTATGGAACTAATTATGGTATCTAGAAAGTATTGATGGAAGGATATCTAGAGTTTTGTAGATACGATGTAGAGAAAGCTTATAAGGAACCCTACACCCCTCCTACTAATGTTCCGAGTATAACTGAATAAATAAAAGCACATGAAGTGAATAATAAGGAAAAGTTCAACTTGAAGAATAGTCTGGTACATTTCAAGTTGAATAAGGTGAAAAATTTGAAGACAACTAAGGAAGTCTGGGATGCTTTATAAAGTGTGCATGATGGTAATGAGAGGGTAAAAGAGGAAAAATTATAAAATCTAGAAACACAGTTTGATTTTTTACATATGTCCAAAGATTAGAGTGTTCAAGCCTATGTACAAAGATTGGATGAGTTTGTGGCTAGAATGTGATCCTTTGGTGCTACTATAGATGAAACCAAAATTGTAGAGAAGATTCTCAGAACTCTTCCTAATGCTTATAGTGAAACGGTGAGTGTTATTGAGTAGACTATAAATTAAAAGACTTGTGTTGAAATTCACAAGAAAAATGAGAGGGGGGTGAGTTAGTTGTACCATATTACTTTACTTCTAACCTTAATCAATTCCACTTTAACTTAATCTATTATTAAGTGTTAACATGAAATGCAAATAATAAAAAGAAAACACCAAAGGCACTAGATTTACTTGGAAAACCACAGTGAGGATTAGCTCACAATATAGTACTAATGCAATACTGGATACAAAGGCTCACTGCCTACAATGGGAATTGCTATTGAAAAGGAGGCTCACTGCCTATAGAAAAGGAAAATATAAATAAAGGTCCACCACAAAGATTCCAAACATTCAAAGCTTGATCAGAAGATTTTAGACACCATCAACTCAACACTGCTTCCTTGACTCTTCTTTTCACACTTAATCACACACTTCACTTACTTGCTTGATTGATATTCAATTCACAACAAATTGAATTTCTTTTATAACATCTACAACCCTAGAAACATTCTCCAAGGTCGGCTAAACATTCTTCAAATTTCAAATTCAAATTAGGTCAGATACTCCACATTCCCATGATGGATAAGAATGAGAGAGGACCAATTACACAATTAATTAGGACCTAAACAATATCTTGGATCAATCACATGCTTCCTTAATTTGATGCAAAATCTTTATGTAACGTGTAGAAACCAAGTAGACCAAACCTAATAAAAACACCAATGATCTTTGAAGTACGTGCATCTCTAACAAGATGATCACACGTGGATCACTCAACACGCTTCACCAGATTTTTTACCATCTCTAAGAAACCTTCAAGTACATCCACAACAATTGCAACAATCTTCATTCATAGAATGTTATTCAACAATCCAATCAGAGCAACTAGCAACACATAGGAGCTTAGGAGAAAGTCTTTTGAAGCGCCAAATAACAAGCACGTTTTTCAGATAACAAAAAACATTAATATTAATCATCTCCTAGATCTGCAAGATTTGAAACCAAATGCCAGAAGACTGCGGAGCCAAAACATTTCTTCCAACCCACAAACAAATAGTTCTATCAAACCAGTTCACACACCAGTGAACACATTTTTCATTCTCCATCAATCTAGAAGCTAAAACTTGGGATATATTATCCATTGAAGCTCATGAACACAAATAAAGATCTGCATAGGCATAGGATCAACACAAAAGAAATGCAGAGCTTAATGCCAAAGCACACACACTCAACACTACCTTCATTATTTCTTAAATTTTCTCAAAAGCACTTGGCAAAAACACAACTACCACTTCATAAATATAGCTCCATGTACTCTAAGAACTTCTATAGTATCTCAACTATACAAGTACCATCTGTAATCAACTTGAACTATGTTGACATCAATGACAACATTAATGACAACACCACCAAATACATCCATACTTGCAAAAATATCCCCCCTTATAATTGATGGAAACACATGATGTGAAAAACCATCAAAGAAAACATACACAATATCTTGCTTATTCTTCTCTCTTCTCCTTCAGATTAGACAACCTACACAAGCATTTTCTTTTCACTTTTTCACATGAATTTTTCTCCCCCTTTGACATCAATGGAAAAGGAAATTCTCACATGAAAACTCTTGACATATAAAGCTTTGTTCACTCCCCCTTAAGAGTGCACCCACATCACATACTACAACAATGCACTTTTCTTCTCCCCTAAGGAGTAGACCTCAATCATCAATCTAGATCAAAAGAATCTGTGAATCCACTGGACTGATGCACCTCCATGTGCACTTAATTCAAGGAAGGAGGGGCAGTAACCCCTAAATTCCCCTTGAGATACTCAAAAGTATCCTTTAGAAGGGCCTTATTGAATATGTCAAAAAAAAATTTCCTTGGTAGGTACATATTCAAGTATAACTTCATTCTGCAACACCTTCTCCCGTAAGAAGTGATACCTGCTAGATATGTGCTTTGTCCTAGAATGCATCACTGGATGCTTTGAAATATTTATAACAGCTGTATTGTCACAAAAGATAGAGATAGGTTCATCACACATCACACCTATGTCCTTCAAGGTTTGCTTCAGCCACAGTACCTGTGTACAACAAGATGCTGCTACAATGTACTCAACTTCTACAATAGATAAAGAAACTGAATCTTGTTTCTTACTCAACCATGAAACTAATATTCCTCCAAGGAAGAATGCACTGCCACTTGTACTCTTTTGATCATCTACACAACCAACCCAATCTACATCAATGTAGGCATTCAATGTGAAATCATTATCCTTTGGATACCATAGCCCATAATCTAGAGTTCCCTTAAGATATCTAAATATCGTCTTCACATTTGTAACATGTGCTTCCTTAGATTCTGCTTGAAATCTTGCAACTAAACATACTGCATGTATGATTTCTGGTCTAGTAGCATTAAGATACAACAGTCCACCAATCATAGATCTGTACATGCTCTGATCAACTTTAGTAGATTCATCATCTTTACTTAGCTTACATCTAGTTACCACAAGGGTGCAGACCGGTTTGGAGTCATCCATTCCAAACTTCTTTAACAATTCCTTAACAAACTTAGATTGTGAAATAAATATCTCTTTGTCAGTTTGATTTACTTGAAGCCCAAGGAAGAAATTCAACTCACCAATAATAGAAATTTCAAATTCTTTTTGCATCTCTTCTGCAAATTTCTTACATATTCCATCATTTCCACCAAAGATAATGTCATCAACATATACCACGATAATCAACATTTTGTTTTTCTCGACTTTGAAGTAAAGATTGGTATCTATGGACCCTTTGTTGAATCCTTTCCATGTGAAGTATCCAACCTTTCATACCAAGCTCTGGGAGCCTGTTTAAGTCCATATAGTGCCTTTTTTAAGTTGCAAACCATGTCTAGTTTGTTTGACAGCTAAAAACCTTCCAGTTTCTCCATATATACTTCTTCTTCCAATTCTCTATTCAGAAATGTAGACTTGACATCCATCTAATACACTTTGAAGTATTTATGAGCTAAAAATACCAAGAACATCCGAATGGCCTCCATTCTTGCTACTGGTACAAAAGTTTATTCAAAATCCATTTCTTCAACCTGTGAATAACCTTTGCATACAAGTCTTGTGTTATTCCTTACCACTTCACCATCTTCATTCAACTTATTCCTGAATACCCATTTTGAACCAATTACATTCTTGTTTACAAGTCCAGGGACTAGTTCCAATGTATCATTTTTCTCTATCTGTTGCAGTTCCTCTTTCATTGCTCTAACCCAACTTTCATCACTACATGCTTCACTTACAATCTTAGGTTCTATCTTAGAAATTAAACATAATTTTATCTCAACCACTTTGCTTCTTGTCTTTACACCTTCACTTATTGTTATGCCTTGCATAACCACCCCATCTTTTGCCTTGGACAAAATGGGTCCCCCTTTTGTGTTTTTATCTTTTGTTGATTTTTAAACAAAGTTTGGAGTCTTTTGTTTCCAGCACTTTGTTTTTATTTGGTTTAGTCTGTTGGAACCGGAACCGGAACCGAATCGGATTTTGAAACTTCCTTTAAAACTTGTTCCGATCCCCATCCCAACAGTCTTTATTTTTGACCTCTTGTTTTGTCTTTGTTGGAGCTGGAGCCGGAGTGAACTTTAGGTTGGTATTTGGTTAAAAGTTTCAAAATCAAAATTCATTCTGTCTTCGCCTCCGCTTTTTGGACTTTTGTTTTAGACTAAGTTTTCTTATTTTTGGTATTTTTGTTTTATTTTTGTGTTTGGTTTTGTTTTATACTTTGTTGGTGGAACCAGACCGAGAACGAGAACGAAGTTGGGAAATTACTTAAGTTTCCAAATGCATTTTTAATTCCAATTCCACTCCCGCCATTTCTTAGTCATTGACTTTTTACTGAAGTCACACTGCAGTGATGTGCTAGTTCTTCTCCAGTTCTGACTCCGCTTTACTGCATTTAATGCATTAATGATAGCTGCGATGCATAGGTAGAAACTCTGAGTTTTACATTGATTAGGGATTAAATGAGTGGTTATTATTATTTTAAAGAAATCGAAGAGCGAAGTAGAGCAGCAGTGGAGTTTGTCTGGAGTGAATCGACTGAAGGAAGAGGAGATAATTGCTTGTGGATTTGTTTAGAAGGTTTTCCTATTTTGCATTCGAGGTAGGGTTCCTATTCTTGTTTTTCTTTTATTTTTCTTTTGTGTTTTCTTCATTCTGTTTGATCATTTTTTTTGGGAAAGTTCATGATTCTCAGTGGGTTTGCATGATTTGTTTTTCTTTCTTTGTTTATTGTTGTTCTTGACTTTGTTTTTTCTTTTGTTTCTGGTTTTCAATGAGTTAGGGCATGGTCGTTTTCACATTTTTTCATGATCGCATCGTGCTACGTTGGTTTTTAAACGCGTAGATTAATTGGGGTTTTACAGTGAGATAGATTAAATTTAGGTTTTACAGTGAGTTAGGGTTGGTTAAATCTTGTTTTTACTGAGAGTTTTTGTTGCACATTCATCTGGTTAAATTAGGAAGGGTTAAATTCGTGACCTAGTTTTTATATCAGGTTTTTAGTTTAGGGTTTCTTAATACATTTTTGTATTTGCATTTTCAAATTTTAAATATGATGCCCTAAAAGTACAGTCGCCCCCATGGTCATATGGGCATGGTCTTTTCATGTTATATTTAAGCCTCATTTCATTTTAATATGACCTTAGTCTTTAATTATGAAGTTATGCATTAAACTGTTAAAATTATTGATGACATCATGGTCAACCTTGGTGGAAGCGGGATCAGAATTGATTTAGATTTTTGGATGTGTTTTATAAATATTGTCAATTCCATTTTCCTTCCCATCTTCGACTCCGCTTATAGTGAGAAGTCTTCTTTTAAAATAGAAATAACCTTGGCAGAAGCGAAAGCAGATCCAAAATGGAATATGAAAATAGAAAATCTAAAAGAAACCAAATTAGTTTCCATTCCGGTTCTAGTTCTGGTTACCATTCCAGTTCCGACTCCAAGCCTGCTTATTGTTTGTAAAATATCAATAACCATTTTGGCTCCGAGCCCGATAGTATGTTAAAAGTGGATTGTTTAAGATGTTTTTTGCTTGGTTCCGCCTCTAATGTATGCATGAAAGGTATGATTTTAAGATATATGATGAGATGTTTATTCAAAGATCTAACTAGAGGTTTTGTTGCAGGGAAGCTAAAGAATGTCGAGAACATCAAGAGAAGCTATCCAAAGGAAACAACCTGCAGGAACATCAAAAGTAGCAGCTAAGCCCAAGAAGATCAAGCTAGAGCATTTACCTTATACTTTAAGGTATAAACATAGGAGTCCTGTTGCCATCACAAGCAAAGTAGGGTCAAATTGGTCTGACATAACTGATACCAATCTGGGCCAATACAACTTTGAGGAGTCATATACTAACACATTCAATGAGGATGTGACACCTAAAACTAAGAGAATAGTGGATTTTAGTTTAGCTTAGATCACCCTATTTCCTCTATCAGTCCAATGCCTGGAGTTCATCATGAAAGTTGCAGGAGCTTACAATCCGGCTACCTGACAATGCATGGATTCACAAGATAATGTAATCATTGATCTCACTCCTCAAATGTTTCAAATCATGTTTGGTGTCCCGAACCCAAAGAACTTGGTGTAGTTAATTGAGGTAGATTCCCTAGAGAAATATAGCAAATATAAGGAATCCAAAAAGTCTCACTTGAACAAAAAGTGGTTAAAAATAGATAAGAAGTCTCTAACCAAGCTTGCAGACCAACCAAAGAGGGAAATTTTTTATAAAGAAGTGTCAGATTTAATAATGATGTTGTCTAGGGCCTT
Organism: Sequoiadendron giganteum; assembly: GCA_007115665.2. Classification (NCBI taxonomy): domain Eukaryota; kingdom Viridiplantae; phylum Streptophyta; class Pinopsida; order Cupressales; family Cupressaceae; genus Sequoiadendron; species Sequoiadendron giganteum. Next base: position 540,419,948 of record CM021102.1, on the reverse strand, counting down.
TGGGAAGAGAGATGCCTTTCATTTCAAGGAGTGGATGTTTCCCTTCATCCATATAATCTTAAATGGCACCCAACAATTTGATTGGCCGATGATTGTATCAGATGCCATTCATGATCAATTGACCAGGATTAGGGAGACTAAATGCTTTTCTATGACTTCTTACATTGTGTATGTAGCAGCAAGAATAGGTATCTTCCCAGGTCTGAACAGAGTGGGGATAATAGGAGAGGCCGATGGACAAAAGAAGGTGTGGGATCATTATAACCAGTTGTCCCTACAGGTTGCTGAGACTCAATTTGGAAGGGTTAATGATGCATTCATATATGTGATCATTAACCAACTCAATGGAGATGTAGGGTACAGACTAAGCCAAGAGGCCATGGCATTTATCACTGAATGGGGATGTTGGTACATTCAATACCCCAGGTTCACATACTTCAGGCTAGCTGGATTTGAAGGTCATCCACATTTGCTGCCAAGATGTTGCAATAATAGGATAGTTTTAATGGAATTTGTATATCAGGCTCTAAGGGTTAATGCCTGGTTTGGATTGAAACATAAAATAGGATGTCATAAGTTCCCCATGAAGTTGGGTGAATACTGCTGTCAGCATCTGGTGGGAGCAAAGGTAGTGTGCAGTGAGTTGATATATTTAAAGCTAGGTTTATATACAACTCGGAAGCACTTTGACCCGAAGAGTAAAATGAATGTCTTGTTGCCTTCTGTGTTTGATAAACATTTCAATTTATTGGAAGATTTCTGGAGTGACCAACAAGATGAGTATGATCTGAGGAAGAAGAATTATGAGAGATTACCTGTCTCACTCATGGCAGAGCTTGGTATCAAAAATGACATTCCTAACACATTGGTGGATGATGGATTTTTATTGGATCCATTGTATGAAGCTTTAAACATTGGGACTAAAATCCTGGATCCGATTGATTGGGACAATGAGGAAACCATTGACATTAAGCAGATAGGGCGAGCAATCTTGGATAGGAGTGTTCAATGGTTGGTTCTAAGGACCAAAACTCCTCAAGGACCAGCTCCTAAAAAGGGGAAAGGATATAAAAGGATCAAAAGAAAGACACCTCCCAAGGAGCCTTTGGAGTTCCTTCCTCCAGAAATTGAAGAAATAGAGCTTGAAGCAGCAGTTGATGAACCAGGGACACAAGAAGGAGATGCCCAAAGAGGATTGGTTGTTTCAACACCTACATTAGGTGAGTCTTCTACTCAAATCCCACTTGCAAAATAGAAAAGTGAAGAAGTGCAAAAAGGGACTCTTCATAATATTGTTGAAACTATGAAGGGAAAAGAAGTGGAGGTAGAAATTCATGATGTTGGAATAGATTCGGATGAGACTCTTTCAGAGAAATGTATACAAGAAAATATGCCTCTAGAGGAGGATACTGAACAGGTAATGACAGGGGAGGATCAATGGGCGTTGTTTGAAGAAGTCAAGAAGGCTGTCAATGATCAAGCTGTAGCAATAGAGAAACAAAAGTTAATTTATGCTAAGACACAAGTTGATTTCATACTGCAGCAGCAACAAATTGAAGCTAAATCAAAAGCTGATGAAATAGAGAAGCAATAGAGGCAAAAAGAGCATGAGCTCAAGGTTAAGGAGGAAAATGATAAATTAGAATTGATACAGAAAATTCATGACCTTGAGGAAGAAAAGGCAAGACACCGAAGGGAGAGAGAAGTTCTGGTAGCTAAGTTAAAGATTGCTGAAGAAGCTCATAGAAAGGAAGAGGAAGCAAAATGATTACAAAAGGAGAAAGAGGCCGAAGAACTAATCAAAAAGCAACAAGAAGAAAAAGAAGATGCAGAAAAGCTTAAAGCTTTAGAGGAAGAAAGAAAAAGGGAATTGGAGAAAGAAAAATTAGAAGAAGGTAGGTTGAAGAAGGAGGAAGAAGATAAGAGAGTACAAGAGCAAAAGGATAAGGAGGAAGTTGAAAAGCTGGCACAAAGAAGTGTGGAACAAGAGCAGCAACAAAAATAGAGGGTTGATTCTCAACCTAAGGTAAACGTGCAACCTCCCTTAGCTACTGCCTCCTCTTCTTCAACCATGATGACTGTTACTCCAGGTGCTCCGACTTGGTTGAAATTAGACCTTCAAAAGAGAACATCGACACCTTCTCAACCTCTCAATTGGGAGGATATGATGAAGGAAATAGAAATAGAAAGGCCTAAAAAGAAGGCCCAGATCCTACATTCTACTAGGCTGATTGACAAAGGAAAAATTATGGCTGAGTGTGCTATATCTATGATAGACAAGGAGGCGGGAGATATGCAGTTAATAGATTATCAGCTAAGCATTGTGAATTTGGGGAGACCTACCAGAGATCAACAAATGAATCTAATTGATGTGGTAGCATCCTCAACCAAGTCAAGGATGTTGAAGGATAAACAAAGGAAGGATGAGCTTAAGGATCAACTAGATCAGTTGCATGTTTTCTTTAAAAATGTTTCTACTCCAAGATCACAACAGGTTGCTACAATTGAGACTCCAGTTTTGTTGAGCAAGAAGGAAGTAGATGATTTGGAATAGGTGAGGGGCAAGGCAGAAATGTTGGACCGGTGGGTTAGTAAATTGAATCAAGAAATAGACAAGGTATTAGAAGACAGTTTTGAGGTCTACAAGGTGACTGAGGGATTGATAGAAGAGATGAATCAATATGTTAAAACATTGGAAGCACAAGAGGAGGAGTACAAGGAATACAACCAGAAATTGAAAGAGGTCAATAAATTGCCTAAGACTACCCTCCTAGAACAGTCGATATTGGAAGAAGATAATAAAGATTTTCTGGAAAAGACTTCTTATATACTCCAGTTTAGAACAGATTTCCTATACAAACATAGAAATGAGGTTCAAGATTCTGTTAAGGAGCTAAATGAACAACTTGAGGAATTGGAGGCCATCATTTCTATTATAGTAAATGTTGATGTACTTGTAAAAGAAGGCTTACCTTTAAGCCAAATAATGGAGAAATGGACTGAAAGATTTAAAGAGGTTATGCAGAGAGGAGATGTTGGTGAAGATCTATTGATAGATCGATTGATGGACATCAAAGAAGAAGTAAGAGCAGCTAAGAGAGAGTTGACAAAGCTGAAGGATATGAGAGGGTTTGCTGCAGCGGAGTTGGAGAGAATTAAGTTTGAAGACAACTGGGTGGATGGGCCGGAATTAGACATATTACAACAAGTCTTCTCCAGCTATGACGAATACATGGTGGAACAAACTCTGCATAAATAAATCTCATGCATGCATGGATTTATTCTTCTTTGCATGTTGCATGCAGTACCGATAGTTTTGAAGCACATGGCTTTTCTTCTCTTCTATTCTCTTTTCTTCCAGTTTAATTGAGTTTCCAAAGATAATTGTAATCCCTAAAAGGGTGGGTCAACTTAAAATAGAAGAGGACTTCAAATTTTGTATATCTATAAAAACCCTTGGGGTATCATATTGTAAGGGTCGGCTAATAGAGAATAAAATTGGCCACCTGATATTAGGAGATAGAATTTTTCATAGTTGTTACAAAGATAAATTGTTACTTGATTTTTATAGTTAACTAAAATTACAGGTTTATGCAATATGGTGTTAGAATTAAGTTTTACTTGGTAAGGTTGATGAGTTATAATCTATTTGTATGCCAGTGATTGTGTTGAAGCATGATTGTTTCTTATGTGATGAAAGTCATTAGAAGAAGCCGGATTTAAGGATTATCTCATTAGATTATCATTGAATTGAATTTATTGAAGTCTATTGATCTATGATCTTGGCAATGAATGAATATGTGTTCTTTTTGGAATCTTTGAAATAGTTATGATATTCGAATTGTGATGATAAAATAAGCACCTTAGATGCATGCAATGGTATGGATTATTCTATGAATTGTATCATGCTTTGGTTTTCTTGATCTGTTGGAAAAAAATCATTGTTGAAGATATATGTCCGGATGCTAGATGAGTTTGATTCATGTTTTCTAATTTACCTTCTGATCTATCTTTTTCTTTTATTTAAAACCCCTTTTTTTTATTAAAATAGCTCAATGAATAAGTCATTGCTTGTATTCTTTGTTACCAACACAGGCCCCTTGAACAGTATAGTTGCATGGACCGATTGAGTGACACCAGACAGTTGAGAACCAACTACCAAGACCTTGGGAGTTAGGCTACTATATGTTGTCTTTCTTATTCAGGAGAAAAAGAATAGAAATATTTTATTTTAATGTTGTTTGTGTCATTTTCACCATCAACACTTATGTCTCCAATTATCTATTCCTCCAGATGATTTCTCTGTACATATTTAGAGTCTTAGGTGCAGGTTCCAGAATCTCCTCTTCATGACTTTTTTCTTTCTCTTCCTTTTCCTCTTATTACACTTGACCACATATAGGATCATCTAGATCAGCTTCATTTATTTCTATTGGTCTATACATAGCTTCATCAACTCTTACATTAGCACTTTCAACTATTTTCCTCAATCTTTTATTAAAGCATCTGTATGCCTTGTTGTTATTTGAATATCCAAGAAAAAATCCTTCATCACATCTAGCATCAAACTTTCCAAGATTCTCATCATCTATTTTAATGTAACATCTGCTTCCAAATGCTTTAAAGTATTTAAAAGTAGGAGTCTTACTAGTCTAAAACTCATAAGGAGTCTTAGTATTGTTACCTCTGATCTGAAATCTATAAAAAGTAGCGTGGATTACTTCTCTCTAATATAGATCAGGAGCATTTGCTTCTTTCATCATAGTTTTGGCAGCCTCTTGAATAGTCTAGTTCTTCCTTTGCACAACTCCATTCTACTAGGGGTTCTAGGAATAGAATAATGTCTCTTTATGCCATGTTCTTCACAAAATGCATTGAACTCACTAGAAGTAAATTCTCCACCTCTATTTGACCTTAAAAATTTGATTCTCAGGTTTGCCTCACTCTCTACTTATGCCTTGAATACCTTGAATCTATCAAGAGCCTAAGCTTTCTCTCTAAGAAAAGTAACCCATGGCATCCTAGAGTAATCATCAATCAAGAGCATAAAATACCTGTCACCATTAAGGCTTCGTGTTCTTGTAGGACCATAGAGGTCAGTATGAATTAATTCCAACATTCCGACAAATGATTGTTCATTTCCTTTAAAACTAATTCTTGTTTGTTTTTCCAACTAACAACTTTTCCAAATTGAGTTTGAAGGCTTTGTGATTCTAGGCAGATCTTTGAAAAATTCCCTAGAATTGATAATTATCAGATTTCCAAAATTCACATGTCCCATCCTCTGATGCCACAACCAACTTTCATTAATATGTAAACAAAACACTGACCATCACCACTCTTAAGCTGATAGATGTTTCCATGAGTTCTTCTTCCTGCTGCTACCATAGTTCTGAATCCTTTTCTGATCTCACATGTATTATCCTAAAAGACAAGCTTAAATCATTTGCTACATGTTTGTCCAATACTTAAGATGTTATGCCTTAAACCCTTAACATAATAGACATTGTCAGTACTATTTTTCCCATGAAAACTAATTGTTCCTTTACCAACAATCCTAGCACCAGAATCATATCCAACCATAACTATTCCTCCATCATACTTTTCAAGTTTAGTGAACTTACTCTTATCTCCAGTCATATGATTTGAACACCCACCATCAATTACCCAAAAGTCTTTATCCTATCTAGCATGAACAACAATCACAAAATTACCTTCCATCGCATCCTTCTTACTCTTCAGACTAGATTCCTTTGCACATCTTCCATGGTTAGCAGATGCAACTTTATTTTCTAGGGATAGAAATAAAAATTCATCTTTATCCTCCTCAAAATCATACTCATCATCAAAAATTCTTGCATCTTCTTTGAAATAATACAATTTCTTGAACTTCCTATCCTTCTTATCTTTGTGATTATTATTATTATTCTTGTTATTCTTGTGTGTAGCTCTATTAGGAAATCTTGATGCATAATGACCAATATTTCCAAAACTGAAACACTTAAAGGGAAACATACCTTTGTATTTACTAGTACCTTTCTTCAATTTCCTTGTGAATTTTGCTTCCAAATCTTCTGAATCATCATCCTCCAAGTCATCTCCTATTTTCATTTCTTTAAAGGTTGTTTCAGTTTTCTCCTTATATCTTGCAAATTTTCTCATCTCGAATGTAGTCAAGATACCAAATAGGCGCTCCTTAGTAAATGTCTTTGGATAATATGATTCTTCAATAGCAGAGACCTTGTCATTGTAATTCTTCGGTAGAGTCATCACGATCTTCTTAATTATATCTTCATCTCACATGGTGCCACCTTGATTCTTGATCTCATTTGCTACAAGTTCAACTCTTTGATAATAGCTTGTGATATCTTCACCCTCTTCCATTCTCAAGTTCTCAAGTTTTCACTTAGTTGTTAGCTTCCTTGATAATTTTACTCTATCATTTTCTTCATAAATGTCTTTCAATTTTTCCCATACTTTATAAGTAGTTCCTAAAGAAATAAATTTTCTCCTTTTAGTTTTAGATACAACACTGAAGATAGCATACCTTTCCTTTTCATTCTCCTCATACTCTGAAATCTCATCTAAAGAAGAAGGACCAGCAGATAGTGCAACATACTTTGTCTCCACAACTTTCCAAGTCTTGAAACCAAGAGAAACTAGATAACCTATCATCTAATATTTCTAGTCACGGTAATCAACTCCATGAAAATAGGGATCTGCAACTTGTGTGCCATCTGATCTACCTCAAACGGTTAAGCTTTTCACCGAGGAACCAAAGTTTTGATACCAATTTTTGAAATGCACAAGACAACTGAGAGGGGGGGAGTGAATCAATTGTATCAAATTAATTTACTTCTAATCTTAATCAATTCCACTTTAACTTAATCTATTATTAAGTGTTAACATGAAATGCAAATAAAAAAAATAAAACACCAGATTTATGTGGAAAACCCAATGAGGGAGAAACCATGGTGAGGATTAGCTCACAATATAGTAATAATGTAATACTAGATACAAAGGCTCACTGCCAGAGGGCTCACTACCCAGATACAAAGGCTCACTACCTACAAAAAAGGAAAAGATAAATAAAGGTCCACCACAAAGGTTCCACACATTCACAACTTGATCAGAATATTGCAGACAACATCAGCTCACTGCTTTCAGGAATCTAACACATCAAAGTAATACTGCCTTGACTCTTCTTTTTGCACTTGATCACACACTTCACTTGATTGCTTGATTGATATTCAATTCACAATAACTTGAATTTCTTTTATACCATCTTCAACCCTAGAAACATTCTCCAAGGTCGGCTAATTATTCAAATTTAAAATTCAAATTAGGTCAGATACTCCATATTCCCGCAATGGATAAGAATGAGAGAGGACCAATTAGATATTTAATTAGGACCCAAAAAAGATCTTGGATCAATCACACGCTTCTTTAATTCGATGCAAAATCTTTATGTAACATGTAGACACCAGGTTGGCTAACCTAATGGAAACACCAATGATCTTAGAAGTAAGTGCATCTCCATCAAGATGATCACACATGGATCACTCAACAGACTTCACCAGATATTTTACCCTCTCCAAGAAACCTTCAACTACATTCACAACAACTGCAACAATCTTCATTCAAAATGTTCTTCAACAGTCCAACCGAACCAACTAGCAACACACAGGAGCTCAGGAGCAAGTCTTCCAGAGTGCCAAATATCAAGCACGTTTGTCAGAACACAAAAAAATTTAATGTGAATCATCTCCCAAATCTGCAAGATCTGAAACCAAACACTAGAAGACTACGGAGCCAAAATATTTTTCCCAACCCACAAACAAATAGTTCTGTCAAACTAGTTCACACACCAGTGAACACATCTTTCATTCCCCATCAATCTAGAAGCTAAAAATCAAGATATATTATCCACTGAAGCTCATGAACACAAATACAGATCTTCACAGGCATAGGATCAACATAGAATAAATGTAGAGCACAATATCAAAGCACACACACTCAACATTGTCTTCATTATTTCTTAAATTTTCTCAAAAGAACTTGGAAAAAACAAAACTACCACTTCATAAATATAGCTCCATGTACTCTAAGCACTTCTACGGTATCTCAACTATACAAGTACCATCTACAATCAACCTAAATTGTGTTGACATCAATGACAACATTAATGACAATTCCAGTAAACACATCCATACTTGCAACAAATTGTACTAAGGATCTGCTGCTGGGATTTTTGATATCTTATGAGATAAGTGTTAGAATACATTGTCATTGATGTCAAAAGGGGATCAGAGGAGAAGTGTGTTGAGCTTATGCAAAAGCATATATTTTTCATTGATGTCAAAAGTGCAAAATATGCAAGGGAGTTTGTTGACATGATGATAGGAGATGAAATGGAGTTTCTCATGCAAGTGAGAATGCTGGCATTAATGCAAAGTGTCATTTATGTCAAGGAGATACAATTCATAGTGAATAGTAAATAATGGGTATAGGATTCTAATGAAAGAAGCATATTTCTACAAATGTTGCTAAGTTTCTAAAGTGTTGGATTGTTGCACTGCAATATTATCATGAGGTTGTAGGGAGTTCTTCAAGAAGACAAAGGTGTAAACAAGCAATAGATTTGATATGGGTTTTTTGAAAGCATTCCAGTGATCTACTTTTTAGGTCCAAAAAGTGAAGTATACACCCAAAAATGAATAATATTTGCCTTCAAGTGTTTTAGGGTTTATTAGTTAAAGCCTAGGTTGTTTACAGTCATGGCGTCCTCAATATTTTTTCTATTTCGGCATTAATTGTCAATTATAGGTAATCGATCACATAAGTTATCACTTATGTTGTTCAAGTCATGAGGTTGAAAAGCCCCTTCACCTAGCACTCAAGGCTGCACATATCAAGTGGGTCGGGGTGAAAAGAGTATATTGGTAGAATTTAAGAAAATATCTCTTTGACATGCCGATGATCTTCTTATTGAAAGGACATTAGTGCATCGGCAGGAGTTTGGGCTATGTCTCTTCGATGAAGCGACAAGGAACACGATAGCATTATTGATTAGACAATATGGTGTTGATGAGACCTTTGTCAATGTCTCTCCGACATAGTAATTTGAAGGCTATGCTCAAGTGGGACAAGTCATAATGACATGGGTAACATAGATGACAAAGCAGACATATGGCATAATGAAACTAGATAAACAACAATCCACATCCTTGTTGTGGATTATGATGTAGTGACATGGCGATGAGGTGGATAGGTGATGTTGTCAATGGCTTTTGTCAATGTGACTAATGGTCGTCGGTGAGACCTTCTTAGATGTCTCTCCAAAAAAATGATGATTCTTTCATTAGTGAGACATAAGTGTATCTCCAAGACTTTGAAGAAAGTATCTTCGATAGGGCAATGGGAGTATGATGTCGACTGTGGGACCCAGTAAGGTGGATGTGGCAGTGAGACCCGGTATGGTGAGGATGACGTGCCCCCATGTTATATTAAAAAATGAATAGAAGAATGGCATGTGGCAGAAAGCAATAGTGGATGGCGACATGTAGTGTCATGATGGAATGGGAACCACTTGTTTGCAACAAAAAGGGTATTGGCGTGACAATGCCATATTGATGAGAGTTGATTTAATGTCATTTTGATAGCCTGATGGCTATCTCATTGATGTGAATTTTGTGTATCAATAGGAGTCGAGAAAATGTCTCTTCGACGAAGTGATAAGGTGAGAAGCCAGTAGGACTCGATTGTGATGAAGGCTGATAGGTGGCGAATAATTATTTCTCAATATGATAATCCACATCATTGTTGCATATTAGGTGGCAATGACATGGAGGATAGATGACATGTGAGCCTATGCAAATTTCAAAGTGAGATTAATCTATCATGGAGAGAAGTTAGCAAGTCTCTTAAATGTAATGATGCTTGATGGTCATAAGGCGACAGTCAATGGATGGACAAGATCGAAACTACAAATATGAAGAATGCTAATATGATGGTGGTGATTTAAAGGTGCTAAGAAGATTGATGGATGAAAAAATCACATCCTTGTTGTGAGTTGTGTGGCAATCGATAGACTTTGCGTATGATGAGAAAGTAGCAAAACGAAGAGAATGGTGGATATCAATGAGACTATAATGGATGTCTCCCTGACAAAGTGATAAGCGAGTTAAGATTCATTGGCATGACAGATACCTTTTGGTGGGACTTGGTTGTAAGTATCCTTGATAAACTGATGGTGTTGTATGGTGAATAACCCTAAGATCAATGAGTAGATTTAAATGATCGCTTATCCAACAGTCAGGATTTAAAGACACGACAGTGAATGAGTATCACATGATCAAGGCACAAAAAGAGAAGATCAACAACTAGAATTCAAAAGAAGAGATCTATAATGGCTCGATAGTCTGAACAAGTGTTCTTGACTAGTAACTAACACTAAGGAAGGAATTTATTGGTCTAGCTGCATCGAGCAACTAATTGAATGAAGATTTGATCTTCAAGGTGGAAATAAAGATTGCAAATATGTTCAAGATCAAATCAGATCGAATAAGACAAGAGAATAAATTTAATGCATATCAAATTCTTGGTTTGACAAGAAGGGAATGAAGGTAAATTCTCTGTAACTGAATTAAATGTGGAATCAACTCGATACAAAGGTATAGTGACAATGAAGATATCTAATAAACCCTATCAAATGATTGAATGATGAGTTGGATGATGGTGTGTAGCTCGATGTATAGGTAGCTTTCTCATGAAGTTAGTATGTGAAGAAAACTCTAACAGTAAACTGGAGATGATATGGATGGTAGAGAATCTTGAGGTAAAGATTATAGGGCAGTGCAGCAAGAAGACAATCATATATTGTCAAAGTGAGATGTTTGTACTAAGTATGTATGAATAGAGAGAACTACCTGTAGTTGTATGGAGTACTGAATAGATTTACATCTAGCTGAGTATGTTGCAGAGAGAGGAAGAGAAGGGTGATGTTGTAAGTTTGCAAGAAAAGAGAGAGTGAAGTGTAGCAGACAATGAATGCATTTTTCTGAAGTCCTAGACTGTAACAAAAACCATTATCTATGTGTTTTCATTCAAGGTGAAGAGAGTGTGTAGTGCAGAAAATTAAGAGAGGTGCAAAGGTGTGAATGTTGTTGAGAGTTCAGCTTCAACAACAATGTGTGAGTTACAAAAAGTGAAAAATTGTATTGAATGTAATGATGCATGATTAGGTTTTGTAGAACCAAGTTTTATGCATACTTTTGTTTGTTATCACAAAGGCGGTTTACTCATTGTACTAAGTTGTAGCATCCTTGGGTTGTAGCTCTAAACATTATAATAGAGCTTTGGATTGTGAGGCTAAATTTGAGCAATAGACTCAAGCAACATTTCTCACCATGGTTTTTCCCATTTTCGGTTTTTGTGTTGATTGTTTGTTTGCATATTTTTAGTTTGCATCTTTAGTTTACAATCTACATAGTAAGAGCTGTGCAAGAAATCTACACAAGGTATTCGAAGTTAAGGAAATAATCTGCCTAAATTTTTTGAGGGCCAAAGTTTTAGTATCTACCGATTCAACCCCCTCTCAGTAGATCATTGTGTTCCAATAATTGGTATCAGAGCACTACGTTCCCTAGGAGAAACTTAATCAACTCGGGTAGATTTTGGTAAAGTGAACACAATGTCTAGTCATGAAAGATTATGTGCATATGATGAACCTATATTTAATGGATCAAGATATATTTGTTACCAATTTTTCACCACAGCTCAAATTGGCAGAGCTAATTAAGTTAAGTTCATTTTAAGGTGAAAAGATTTCAATTCATTTATGTATTTGATTAAACCATTGCATGTATTAGAGTTTAAAATAATTGTTCAGTTGAAATGTGTAATGTGTTTTCAAAGCATTCAGTTTTTCATTCAATGTTTATAGCATAGCAAATATTGCATGAGATACAAAGAATAGTGCTTTCATTCTATATTAATTTATCCATTCCATAAGGTTTCAAACATTTTTGTAAAAGAGTTATACAAAATTGAACAAGATTGCACAAAATGTTGTTTCATATTCATTGGGATGAAAAGAAAGATCAAGTGTCCCACACAAGCCATGGAAATAGATGAGTCAACAAAACACAAGGAATGTACTATGCTATTGAAGATGAAGGAAGGAAAGAAACACATAAGAAGAAACATAGCCATCATTGCCTGAGGTGTCTTCAAGTTGGCCTTCATTGTTGCTTATCCCTCCTTGCTCCTGGTCTCCAAGTGAACCTGTAAATGATTGAGAAACTTTTGTTAGAGCTTCAGTTATAAATCATCCTATATGATCTATCAACAACAATATAGTACATTTCTCATGGTGCATTGAATCAGTTGAGCAGTATCAGAAGTATGCAAGGGAACACAAAAGATGAAACATAAACAGGAACATTGAACTTATTTGTTTTTTATCTAACATGTTTGTTCACTATGCAGGTATAGAAAAATTCATGTTGCTGATCTATTTTGAGGACATAATAGCATGTGGTGTCAAAATGGGCTCCCACAAGGGTTGAGCTCAGCATGCTACCCCTTATCATTCAAGAGGGGTCTGAGAAGATAAACAAATTCATAACTTCCCAAAAGGAAATTTGCATCTGAAGGAGTACATCACAAGTGTTGTAAGAGCTCAAGCAATTGATCATTTAGGACAATCAAATCCAAGAATGCAATGAGTTGAAAATCATAAATGATCAATTGCTCACATAGATTTTCACAAGGAGTGCATCATCATGAAGTGTGATAGTTAACAAATATACGTAATAAGTCAACAATCAAAACCATAATTAAAATATTTTGAGAAGCCTCAAGACATCATGAAAAGTTTCACATGTTCCAAGATCTTCTATGCTTTGTGGGCTAAGATTTATACCAACTATAGCTATTCTCAATAAGAGATAAAAATGCATGAAGAGTGCAAAGAGACCATGTTTTTGTCAAGCAATGGAAGTTCAAAATAGCTGCAAATGAACTATTGAAGTCATAACATGAAATAAAAGAAACCATTATTGAATGTTAGTGCAATGCATTCTGAAGGAGACAAAGTTTACACATGGAATAACATTATGGAAGTGTCATGGTCTACATATGCATCATGTTGTATTAATTCAAGCATTGTGGGTAATGAATGAACATAAAATGAAGGCATCATCATTGGCACTACATTTTGGAAACAGAGAAGACAGATGCTATAATGGAGCTGTATTTTTTTTCTGAAAACAAATGATGCAAAGAATCGAAACAAGCTAAAGTTGCATACATGGAGGAAATGAAACCATTTTTTGGTTTTTCCAGAACAATGGTAAAATTTTATGATAGAGCTAGGGTTTCAAAAGTAAAGTGAACAATATTTTATTTTCATTCAAAAATGTGAAACCTAAAAAATCTGAGGCCTTAGCCTTGTTTGGAGAAGTATTTGTTTTGGTTTTCATTCATAAAATAGAAGAACAAGGTTATGTTTTGTATATTCAAAAAATAGAGGAGAAAACTAAGATGCATCAATTGTTCAAAACCCAGTTGAGCTCTCATGGTCGTGGTCTAAGAGAAAATTTTCCTCACAAATGATGATACCCACTTGGGGTTTTGGCATCAAAATACAAATGCAGAGGTAAATAGTAGGGTTTTGAGTTTTATGCCATGAGAAACAACCCATAAAATAAGGAGAACACATGAATGATCGTGGCCATTAGGGGTTTTGAAACCCAAAAAATGGTGAAGCAAAGTTCTTTTCTTAACAAAGACTTTACTATTGTTTTGAAGCAAGTTGAATCAAGCTCGAGTAGAGCTCCTTTTACACAAGCAAGGAGGAAAATAAAGATGAATTAAATACACTAGTTTTCTTATGGCCATGACTTGAGAACATGTTTTCTTCACCAAGCATCGAACTCACTTGGGGTTTTACTAGAAAATCAAAATACAGATGGAAATAAAAGAGATTCAAGCTCATGTGAGCTTTGAAGCATCCAAAAGAAAGAGTAATGCATAATGAGGCCATGGCCATGAAGAGATCAAAACCCATATGGAGGAATGTGGTTGTGGATTCAAGCAAAATGGAGCATGTAAAAGATAAACACTATTAGCATAATGAGCTTGAATCGAGATTTTTTTCACAGAAGATAAAAGAGATTCAAATGGTGAGAGATTACCTATCATTTTTTGTAGAATGATGCATTTAAAATCATCTTTAAAATACTTAAGTTAATCTTTCCATGGCGGCTCGAAGTGGAGAAGAAATCAACAGAGAAACAAGGCACAAAAAATGAGTTATAAAGCTAAAGAAGCCGCAGCTTGGAGGCCCTAAACCTTCAAAAAATGGAGATGAAGTTTCCTAGAATGAAGAAGAGAAAACTTACCATTAATATCCTAAATGAAATTGAGACCAAACCAACATTGCAGTGCATGAAATGTTCGATTTTCAAGCTCAAACCCTAGTTCCCATGGCGTCAAATGTAGAGCTCATTTTTTCTAGGTTGGCCAAGTGAAAATGATGCGAAGAATTAAGGATTAAGTTTAGTTTTGATGTTAGGGTTTCCAAATTCCCTAATTCAAACTTAGGATTTTTATCACATTCAATTTAAAATCCAAATGCCTTTAAAATAATGCATCGACCTTAGCATATATGTTGAGCTTAGGCTTCTAATGCCTTTGGTTTACCTTGTGCCTTTATTAAAAAATCAAGACAATAACCTTAGGTCAATTTAATTTTTACTAAGTCTTAATGCCCTTGGTTTCCCTTCGACCTTTGGTTAGGCATATACGATAGGTGCCTTAAATTTTTATGATTTTTTTATAGAAAAATCAAATATAATAGGAGCCTTTTAATCTTCATTAGAGAAATCAAATGTCAAGGCTTTGGGGGAAATATTTTATTTTTTCAAAAAATAAATCATATAAGACCTCATGCCTCAATTCCTTTATGATTTTTATAAAAAATTAAAATATGTATAATACTTGACAAAAATTGAAAAAATAAATTATATATTTTTCCTTGTAAGAAAATCAAATCAAGATCAGATTGAGCCTATTTTTGTGAAAAACTGAACTACAAGATATTGTAAAGTAGTGTTAAGATAATATTTTTATAAATTATCCTAATATTTGTTATTTTTAAATGTGGTGCTGATAAATCTTTCTATTTCTAAGTTGAGTTCTTGGGTGAAATTTTAAAAATATGAATAGATTGAACCTTCTATTTTCAGTCTTGAGGTAGTTTGAACTTGATTTTGTGGGGCGTTTTGATCAACGTCCTGGAGATAGAAAGTTTCTCTTTTTCATGCAGTTTGGAGCAATTTGAGGGACTATTTTTCTAGCTTTTCTCTGGAGCTCGAAAATGGATCAGAATTGCTTTTTCAAAGAAGCAATTGAGCTGATTTTTCCTATTTTTTCTATTAGAGACACTTTGTTGCTCTCACCCATTCAAAGATTTTGTAAATATTTGATGTACTCATATTTTGAGCTTGTGACTCCTTCAATTTTTTCAATAACAAATAACAAAGCTTCCCTTTCCATTTTCTTGTCTTAAATTTGTAGTGATGATCTGATGTTTATTATGATTCAAATTTGCAAAGTCCTTTTTATGTCTTATCATTGCTATCTTGTGTGCAAGGGCTTCATATGGATCAGGTTGTATCCTATGCTCAATCTTATGATCCTTCATACAAAACATTGTTGAGTTATATGTTGTGGTGGAATTGTGAAGGTTGAGATTTTCGAGAGGTTGTTGTGAGAGAAGTTATCAAAAGATTTTAAATTTCTAGTGAATCATCCTTAGGTTTTAGGATTTCATTTTTCTATTTTCCTCCTAACCTTTTCCTCTGAAATTCCTTTAGATTAGGTGTTTTGGTAGAGGGATTGCCCACGTTCACTCTCATTTGTGGATTACCCACGTTCTAAGAGCGTTTCCATGTTACAATAGGATAGGCAAGTCTAACTTGGCTAAGAGTGCAATCCTGATTGCCAAAAGTTTTTGGCATGCCCAATGGGACCCTAAAAACTTATTTTCAAAGTTTATTTTCAATTGTAAGTTGTTTTTTGGTATATGCAGTACTATTTTCCAGCCTTTAGAGGCTTCAAGATATACCTGGTGACTTTGTTGTTTTTGGTTTTATTTGTAGACTTAGTGTGAGCAACGTATGAGAAAGATTCAAACCAGATCAAGTCCTGCTCCATTTAAATACTTGCAACTTTCCCCACCAAGAATGAGGGGTAGGACACCCAGGATGATTTTTGAATCAACTAGGAGGGTGAAATCTACAGCTCCGATTGTTAGTCTTGTAGTTTATGTGCAAAAAAATCCAACTCCTATATCACAAGCATCACCAATGACAAGACTATTTGCTTTTGCACCATTTAATGGGGGAAACCAATTGTTGCTGGCCCAACATGGTTGCATTCTAGTTGCTGCACTTAAGGGGCTGCCATATTACATTGGTGAAGATCAGACCACTCCCGTTGAACATATTCGAGATATGGTGACACTATATGCTCAGTACACAATGTGACATAGGAAAATTTAGCATTGAGACTGATGGATGCATCATTGAAAGGGAAATCCCTTCAATGGTTTAGAGGCCTTCCATCTAATTCTATTGCAACATGGGACCAACTCAATTATGGTTTACATCAGCAATTTGTGGATAAATCAAACCATCTATCTCTGTTAGAGAAGTTGAGCACCATTAAAAGGGCTCCCCATGAGCACATGGCAGACTTACATTACCAATTCCAAAGAATATGGGATATGGTCCCTTTAAGAGTAAAACCCTCACCTAAGCATACTTTCTTATTCTTTCTTAAAGTCCTAAATAGTGAAATTTTAGTCATGATACAATCTATGGGTGGGTTTACACTACCAAATGCCTTTGACATTGCAATAAGGGAAAAAAATTGCCTCATTCAAGCTGGGAAAATAGCCCCAAGGTCACCTATGCCTATCTTCCCTAAAATGCAGCCAGCTATTTCTATGAATTTACTACCTATAGTTGTTGTACCACCACTTTCAGTGATAGGTTACTAGGCTGCAACCCAAGAAAATGCTATCTTAGACCTGACTAAAGAGATTCAAGAGCTAAAGGGTATGCTATAATATTTCAACAAAAAAATTAGTAATGAATTTATGAACCTTAAGAAGCAAGTTGGCCAGGGAAATAGACCTTATCAAGCCTCATATCAACAAAACCAACAAAATAGGCTTCCTTTTCATGCTAATTTCCAAGGCCAAATGGGGAATTTAAATGCCAAACCTTTTCAACCCTATAACCCTAATGCTTCTAGTTCCTCAAAAGAGCTTATATCACAAAAAAACATGGAACAAGAGTGTGATTGGTGCTATCCATGCAACCAACCACACAATCAAGCTCCATACATGAACGGGGTAAGGAACCAAGCTCTTATGGTGCAAAATAACTATACTAGTTCAGAGAATTTGCCGAACGAGAATGTGGAACAACAAGTTAATGCTGAGGTTGCCTTGATCAATTGGAAAAACTTTGAATTCTATGGAGTGAATCACTTTCAAGGCCACAACTAGTAAGATTCACTGGTTTCAACTAACACCAAATCAGAAAAGAGGGTCGTAGATTCGGGGTAGCAACCTGAAAGTTTTCAACAATAATTTGCTAAGGATGGAATTCACATTGCCTCACCCCAAATTTTTCCCACAACACAATCAAAAGTGTAGAATATACAGAGAGGACAAAATGTACCAGAAAGGGAGCAATCTAGAGCACAATTACAACCTTTGCAGAAGATAAATGATGTTGTTACTTCTAAAGGACATCAAAAGGTGAGCCCTATTTCTTTTAATGTGGTTGAACACCTTAAAAAGGCTACAGTTAGTATGTCTATTGTGGATGCTTTACACATTCTGGTTCAAAAGAGTTTATTACAGGATGCTTTAGCTGAGCTTTCAATTGTAGATGCTGCTAACCCAAAAAAGAATAGGGTTGTACTTACAAATAGCTCAAAAATTAAGAGTGGGCAGCAAACTCAAGAGGTAAAACCTCTTCCCTTCTATTTGAGCCTCATTATTGGAGATAACCTTGTTCACAATTGTATGATAGACTCAGGTGCTAGTAGTTCAGTCATGCCCAAGAGTCTAGCCAATAAGATAGGTTTAGTCTATGAGCCTTTGTCAGAAGGAGTGGTGTAGCTAGATGGTTCTACTATTCAAACAAATGGGATCATTAAAAACTTAGCTCTTAAATTACATGATTGGCCTAATTATGTTGTATCTCAAGATATCCATGTCATTGATTTACTCCCTCATTTTGCTATTTGCCTTTCAAGGGATTTCACTGCTAAGCTGGGAGGTTTTTTATCTTCTGATTGGTCCCATCTATTTTTTAGAACCAAGTATGTCATAAAAGTAACTATAAAATCTGAACCTTTAGCCAAGGACCATATTGAGACATATGTCCCAAGCCCTATAAATGCTAACTTGTACATCACTAATGGGTTCGAGAGTCAATACATGGCCTTAGATCTTAACACACCAAATGAAGAGATAAACCTGGATGAGTGGGCAGCCGAAAATCATGATCTTGACCCTTTCAACCACAGTGATGAAGTTGGGTTGGGCATCTATATAATCCAAGAGCCTGATACAATAATTCATAATCTGGTCAAGGACTAGAAGCAGCTTGAACAATAAGAAAACCAACTTTGGAAGCTATATTTTGATGGTTCAAGGAGTAGAATGGGGGTCGGCGGAGGAGCAATGTTGGTTTCACCTGAAGGAGAAAAATACTATTTAGCTTTAAGGTTTTCCTTCAGTTGTGTGAACAATATAGCTGAGTATGAAGCATTGATTCATGGCCTAGAATGGGCCCAAAAAAGAGGTATCAAATGTTTGAAAGTCTATGGTGACTCATAACTAATTGTGAATCAAGTTAGGAACTTAAATTCTTTGAAAAATGATTTACTTAAGAGATATAAGCATCGAGCATGGGACTTAATAGAAGATTTTGATGATTTTAACTTGCTTTCAGTTCCTAGGAATGAAAATAAACATATAGACAAGCTTGCTGCCATAAAAGCTCAATTTGATATTCCAAATGAGATTCATAATGTGGAGGTGCAACAATATGTAAAAATTGTTGTTAGACCTTTTGTGCCTGATAATAATGTGAGTTGGTAGGTTTTCGATAATGATGAAAAAATTGTGAACTTCTTGATTGTTGAAGCTGATTTTGTAGATGAAAACCATAAAAAATGACAACAACAATATGATAACCAAATCATGCAACTTAAGTCAAATAAGCTGCCTAAAGGGTTGGTGACATTACAATTCATCTTCAACTAAAATGATCAATCAAGAAAAGATAATGCAGCATGACCATCAAACAATAACACTATGAGGCCATTGAAATTTTCAAACGTAAGCTTCTCAAGCTGGGCAAGGTATGTACAAAAGAGGAGCAACAAGATTTTATTCTATTATGTCAAGAGTTTAGTGGTGTATTTGCATGGGAGTACAAAGATTTAAGAGGTTTTGATCCTGAGTTAGCTCAGCATACCATCGCGCTAGAACCCAATGCAAAACCTATTAGGAAAAAACAAAGGCCCCTAAATCCTAAGCTTGAACATCTAATGAAGGCTGAATTGAATAAGTTGATTGAAAGAAATATAATTTTCCCTATTAAACACACTTCTTGGGTCTCTAACCTAGTTTAAGTTAGAAAGAAAATGGTGAAATTAGACTTTGTGTTGACTTTAGGGATTTAAATAAAGCTTCCCTTAAAGATCACTACCCACTCCCTTTGATGGAGAAAATTTTGCAAGTAGTGTCTAGTTCTAATAGATTTTCTTTTCTTCATGGGTACTTAAGTTATAATCTAATTCTGGTAAAGGAAGATGATCAATATAAAACTGCATTTACCACTAAGTGGGGTACTATGGCTTACATAAAAATGCCTTTCAGTTTATCCAATGCAGGGGCAACTTTTCAAAGGGCAATGGACATGGCCTTTCATGGCCTTATGAATAAAATTGTTCTTGTTTATTTAGATGATATCACGATATTTTTAAAAGATGCTAATGAACACTTTGAACATTTGGGACATATTTTTCAAAGATGTAGAGGGTTTGGAGTTTCTCTCAATCCGAAGAAGTGTATTATTTTTGTCTGTGAAGGTAAGCTCCTTGGACACATTGTCTCAAAGCATGGTATTTCAATTGACCCCGAAAGAGTTTCAACTATTCTTGAGTTAACATTGTCGACACATAAGAAAGGTTTATAGATTTTTATTGGAAGAATTAACTTCATGAGAAGGTTTATACCCAATATTGCAACTTTATTATCGCCTCTCATGACAATGCTTAAGAAAAATACGCCTTTTAGTTGGACTAAGGAAGGTAAGAGGAGCTTTGAGAAAATAAAAGAAGCCCTTGCAGCTGCCCCAACCCTCATTAATCTTAACTATAATAGATATTTCATTCTATATGCTTTTGGAGGTGTTGAAACATATTCTGCAATGTTGTGCTAGCAAAATGATGAAGGTTTGGAGCAACCCGTGGCCTTTTTTAGCCAAGTACTACATGAGGTAAAGTACTCTTTTATTGAAAAACATGTGTTTGCAGTTGTTAGGAGCCTTAAAAAGTTCAGACACATGCTATCTAATAACAAAATTTAGTTGTTGGTTGCTCATCCAACCATGAAAGATTTCTCACTTAATAAGGATATGAATGACAAGAGGGCTGGTTGGATAACATGGGTTATGAAATTTGATGTTGATATTAAGGTTACTAAACTTGTTAGGGGAAAGGGTTTGTGTGAACATATTGTAGAAAATGTAGAAAATGGCATGGAAGAAGATGGAAATATTGCAAAGGTGTTAAGCAACAAAGAGAAAGTTGTGGGTTTAGCTCCTCATACAAGCTAGGGGCAAAAAATGGTTCACTACCTAGAGACTGGTGAATTCCCTAAAGGCTTGGATAGGGAAAAGAGAAAGTATTACAAATTAAAATCTATCCCTTATGCTATTATTAATGGTGTTTTATATAGGAGGGATTTTCAAGGTGTATTTTCAGATGTATTGAGCATAAGCAAACAAATAAGTTGCTAGAGGAATTCCATAATGGCCTTCAGGAGGTCATTTTGCAACAAGAACAACGACCTTGAAAATTATGAGGGCCAGTTACTATTGGCCAAAAATTTTCAAAGATGCATTTTCTTGGGTAAGAAGATGTGAGAAGTGTGAATTGTTCGCAAGAAAGCAACAACTTGCAGCTTTGCCTTTGCACCCCATTCAAGTAGAACAACCTTTTTCCAAATGGCGTCTTGATTTTATTGGTATGATTAACCTGCCTTCAAGTGCATGCCAAAAATGGATTCTAACTGCTACATATTATTTTACTGTGGAATGAGGTTGTTTCTTTGAAGGAAGAAAATGAATCTTCTATTCTGAATTTCTATCAAGACTTAGTGTCTAGATTTGGTAATCCAGAATCAATTATTTCAGAAAAATCATTAGCATTTATTAGTTTAAATATTTTTGATTGGTCATTAAAAATAAGTTTTTCTTGAACACTTCTTCTAATTATTACCTAAAGGGTAATGGGCAAGCAGAATCAACCGATAAGAACTTGATCAAGATCATTAAGAAGGCCATTGAATTCAATCAAAGAACATGGCATGAAAAGCTAAATTTAGTTCTTTGGGCTAAAAGAATAACTCCTAAGAGAGCTACTAGTTGCTCTGCTTATGTTCTTACTTATGGCAAGGAGGCCAAATTACCTATTTTTGTCGAGCTACCAACTTTAAGTTTTATCAAGGAATTGGAGCTGTTAGAGGATAAACCTATGGAGGTAAGGCTTATACAACCAATGGAGCTAGAGGAAACTAGAAAGGAAGCTTTGAGGAAGCTTGAGATCCATCAAGCTCAAGCTCAAATTTCTTTTGATAAGAGAGCTAAGAAAAGAGATTTCATTGTTGGAGATTTAGTGTTCAAATGGGATGAACATAAGAGACCTAGAAGGCACTCCAAGTTTGATGCAATGTGGGATGGAACAGATGTAGTAATAGAGTGCAAATAACACAACTCCTTTCAATTATCTAAGTTGAGTGGAGAGGTGCTGCCTATCCCAGTCAATGGGATCCACCTCAAACATTGCTTCTAAAAGATATGTTCTTCTTTGTACCATAGTAGATTAGTTCATTGCTAATAAGTGCTTGGAGCACATTTCATTTCAATAGTTTTCTTTCCCTAAGTGTTGCTGCACATTATTTTTTGGGCATCAGGGCCTTTTAGTTTGCTTTTTTTTTTGCTACTTTTTGGTGTGTTGCAAGTTTCAGTTTCATGAGTTTCTAAGTTTTGGGATGGGAAGATTTGACTCTGCAACCAATGGATTTGTTTAAGGAAACTAGTCTAATGATTAGCAGGAAAGCATTCAACAAAAATCACCAAGAATGTTACCAATTTTTCACCACAACTCAAATTGGTAAAGCTAATTAAGTTAAGTTCATTTTAAGGTGAAAAGATTTCAATTCATTTCTGCATTTGCTTAAACTATTGCATGTATTGGAGTTTAAAATAATTATTCAATTGAAATGTGCAATGTGTTTTTAGAGCATTAAGTTTTCCATTCGATGTTTTCAACACATAAAAGATTTCATGAGATACAAAGAATAGTGCTTTCATTTTGTATTAATTTATCCATTCCATAAGGTTTCATAAATTTTTGCAAAAGAGATATACATAATTGAACAATATTGTGAAAACTGTTGTTTTCATATTCATTGGGATGAAAAGAAAGATAAAGTGTCCTACACAAGCTATGGGAATAACTGAGTCAACAGAACACAAGGAATGTACTATGCTACTAAAGATGAAGGGAGGAAAGAAACACATAAGAAGAAACATAGCCATCATTTCCTAAGGTGTCTTCAAGTTGTCCTTCACTGTTGCTTGTCCCTCCTTGCTCTTGGTCTCCAAGTGAACCTGCAAATGATTGAGAAAGTTTTGTTAGAGCTCTGATTATAAATCCTCCTATGATCTATCAACAACAATATAGTACATTGCTCATGGTGCATTGAATTAGTTGAGCATTATCAGAAGTATGTAAGGGGACACAAAAGATGAAACACCACAAGAACATTGAGCTTTTTTTTTTTTTATCTAACATGTTTGTTCACTGTGTAGGTATAGGAGAATTCATGTTGCTGATCTATTTTTAGGACACAATAACATGTGGTGTCAGAATGGGCTCCCACAAGGGTTGAGCTCAGCATGCTACCCCTTAGCATTCAATAGGGGTTTGAGAAGAGAAACAAATTCATAACTGCCCAAAAGGGATTTTGCATCTCAAGGAGTACATCAAAAATGTTGTAAGAGCTCAAGCAATTGATCATTTAGGACAATCAAGTCCAAGAATACAATAAGTTGAAAATCATAAATGATCAATTGCTCACATAGATTTTTACAAAGAGTGCATCATAATGAAGTGTGATAGTGAATAGGCATACATAATAAGTTTAAAATCAAAACAACAATTAAAATAGTTTGAGCAACCTCAAGAAATCATGGCAAGTTTCAAATGTTCCAAGATATTCTATGCTTTGTGGGCTAAGATTTATGTTAGTTGTAGTTGTTCTCAATAAGAGATAAAAATGCATGAAGAGTGCAAAGAGACCTTGTTTCTATCAAGCAATGGAAGTACAAAATAGTTGCAAATGAATTATTTGTTGGAAACAAGCTACACTAAGAGGGGGGGGGGTGAATCAGTGTTGTGAAAAAATTAACTTCATTACCTTTTTCCTCAAAGCATTATAATCATTCAACCATAGTGCATAAACAAGAAAATAAACACAACACCATAACACCAAGATTTTTATGTGGAAACCTTGTTAGGGGAAAAACCATGGTGGATGGCGAATCCACAAGTATGATCTAAGTAAACTAAAAAATGAAGATTACAAAAGGGGAATGCACTTGCATTCAGGTGCACTGCCTAGAGCTCACTGCTCAAAGGTTAGGCTCACTGCCTTACAAAGAAAATTAGATTAAATCCATCTAAATGTTTGAACTAAGAAAATTAGCATCTACAAATGCCTGATTATAGTTTTGATTAGGTTCAATAATAGATCTATTGTCCAATAAATTGATTATGCCCTTCTCCTATGTTTTGCTAATACACATAGCATAGATATTCTATGTGTAAGTGAAACTATGCATCATCACTCTTTTGCTCTTCTCTTATTCGATGTTTGCATCAATACATACATCACTGACATATCAAAATGATATGAACAATCATATATATATATATCTGCAACATAGGATTTAATTACACTTTGTCAGCTTCTTTAGAACACAAGAAAATTACAACTGTCGGCCTCAAATTATGAAAGATATGCAATGTGTTCCCTTAATGGTCAGCCAAAACTTGGCTAAGACCCAAACAAAGATGTAAAAACATAGAAATATTTAACTAATTGGTTCTCATACATCCACGACTTAATACATTCAAGAGGTCGACCACAATACAAGAAAATACTGAGAACAAGTCAATCGAATCTTCTAACTTTCAAATGAACCAATACGAGCCATTGCGCTTCTATAGAAACAAATATAATATGAAAAAAAAAAATTCCCTAGGATGCGCAATACAAAAGAATAACCTGAAATCATCATGCAGATCGATGAGAAATGTGTTATTGGATACTCTTTTCTTCCTTAACAAACTTCAATCTTCCTTCCGGTATGATGAATTGATAGTGTGTGTATCTGATCATCGATTAGGGTTTCCATCAATGAAAACACCAAGTGATACACACAATGTCTCTTGTCAACAATCTCCGCCTTTGGCATTGATGGCAACACTTAGTGAAAAATGACTACCAAGATAGACTACACTGCCTTCTCAAAATTCTAAAAATCCAATTCTCCCCCTAAGATGATTGAGCATTTTTCACTCCACTCTTCTCCCCCTTTGACATCAATGGAAAAGGTAGGGGACGCAAACCAAAAATGTGTCAATTCATCAAAATTGTCATGCAAAAAAAAATGTTTCCTTAACTTACATGAGCAGAAAGATATCTGCAAAGTCTTTCTTCAGCTAAACCAAGTTTGTGTCCCAAATTTGAGACTTTCCAAGATTGTGATATGACCACAAATTAAATAAGATTGTGTCTCTATGGACTCTAGGTTGGCCAGATCAGCAACTCCTATAGATTATTTACCTTCTTTTAGAGCACTGGTCAAAATGCCAAGTTTTGGATAGATTATACTCCTGAGTTCACAAGTCCTTGCCACAATTTTGTCATTTTCATGCTTTAGACTTTTTATCTTATCAAGCAGGGACATTACTTTGCTCTCTATATTTCTAATTCCACTAGTTAGAGGATCAAATATTTTGGATATGTTGCTTGACTGGTTTTCCAGATCTTTCACCTTTTTCTCATTTTCTTTAGTAAACTATGAAAAAGATAGACATGCTTTGTAGAGTTTGCTGCCTTTGATAAAGCATTCTGCACATTTTTTACACATGAGGTTTAAAGGACTTTGTCTTGGAAAATCATCTACTTCAATCCATCAAACATTTTAATATCAAATTCATTTTGTACTTTTACGATGGCTGACTTTTCTAATGACTCAAAGTGAGTATCAACTAAGTTGATAAGTCTTTTCATTTCATAGGAAGATGAACTAGCCAAATCTTTCACATATGATGGCATTATCTTCTCCAGTACTCTGGATGCCAGACTTCGTAGTTTAATGTCCTTAATGTGAGATTTCAATAGCTCTTCATTGGATTGAGCATGAGAAATCTTGGCTACTTTCATTTTCTGGATTGGACTTAAGATAGATAGATTGATAGGACCTTCTATCAGTTCTAGATCCAATTCTTCCTTTTGTTCAACCAAGAATTTCCTTACTACGTCAGCAATGTCTCTTCCTTCACTGTTTTTTTCTTCAACCGGACCACGAATCTCAATTTTCTTTTCTTCAGCTATTACTTCTTTAGTTGCAGGTTCCGATTTGCCTTCATTTATTTCTAGTTCTCCAACTAATACATTTCAAAATTGTTAACTTCACTAGGATTTTCTGCATTGTCTACTAGAGGAGGAATTTGAGTATCCTCAATCTTGTCATCACTTGTCTTTTTATTTTCTAGATCTTCTACAGTCTTTTCAACATTTGTTTCTTTTGATTCCCTTTCTGAACCAGAGGATACTTCTTCAATATGTGCCTTGTCAGCAACTACATTAATTCTCTAGTAGGATTTTTCTGAGAATCTGCTTGGTTTCTTTTATCACTTCATCTATTTTCCAAATCAAGATCTTGTTCAATCTTGTTTTTATCTTAAATTATTTATTTGTTCTTTTCAATAGAGCCTTCATTTCATCTACTGGAATTACCGAACAAAGCTCTGCTAAGATCCTTTCTCTCATTAACTCTTCTTCATTTTTGGCATTAACTCTTCTCATCTCCAATATGTCATATAAGCTTTTTGGTAGATTTGGCATTATTTCTATCAACACTTTATTGAAAATGTTCATATGCTCAATAGTTTCCTTTTCAATAATTCTTCTATCAGACTCACCAAAAGATTCATACCATTCACAAAGTGGTTTTAGATTTCCATCTTTGATTATAGCTTTTTCAAATGCTTTAGCTGACATACCTGGTTTGTTGATATTTGCTTTCTTCTTTGCCTGGTTGTCTCCATTAGAAGGATTGTATTATGTGATTGATGTTGCCTTGGTGCCTTGGTGCCTTGATGTCTAATTTATTTTACTTCTTCATCATAATCTATTTCTTCATCCTCAAAGATAGTCATATACACTCTTTTTATTTTTCCTTTCCTTCTCTTCCCATCTTTATCGGATTCATTAGTTTTCACAGGGATTGGTTGAGCTATAGGGATTGAATGGGGTACAAAGCTTCTAGTTATTCTAGCTTGAGTAGATGGTGATTCTAGACCAACTGTTTGACCTTTTGGTGCTTCCTTAGTTGTCTACCTTGCAGCTTTAGCCTCTTGACTTTTCTTTCTGCCTTCTTTTAGTAATTTGATAGGAACTCCCGTACTCTCTGCGAGAATTTCAACTTCTTTTCTGACTCTTTTAGTAGTCACAAGATTTATCAGTTCACTGTGCACATGTCTATCTTTCTCTGCATAAGTTCTGAATCTTTCCTCTACTGGATCCACTGGTTTGCTCAGTATGTATTGAGCGTACATATCCAGAACTTTTCCATCAACTTCATATCCCATGGGCATGATCTAGATTGTCTTGGGATCAATTGCCTCCATCATACACTGATCAATACTCACCATGAAGGAAATAGAGTCCTTGTATTTCTCCATAATAGAGGTGGGAATTATTTCCCTTGCTTGCATCATAGACTGAAAGCCTTTGAAGTATCCCCAAATAGCTTCATTTCTTTCTTTGATATCTGAAATACTATATATCAGATCACTAATCTGTTTAGCTTCCAGTTTGTCCTTTTTCCACTGAACTTTTCCAATTCCCGGAACTTCTCCCATGAAGTAACAAAATAAACACAAAAGAAAGGTACCATATTTGAAATAATTTTTCTTGTCCTTCTTTATCTTTGCCAAATTTTCCATTAATTGAATTATCAACAATTCACAAAGATCATACTCTGCATTTTCCTTTACCATTTGATAAACGGTATAAATTGTTGTGTCGAATACAGAGTTCTCTTGGCTAGAATGATAAATTTTGTATCCGATGACCATGGATGAAAATTTCACATCTCCATCAATATTGTTGTCAATGGTCATAGCTCTTCTATCATATGTTGATCCTATGGCATCTAAGACAATTTGGTTTTTCACAGACTTGAGAATAGGTAATGCACCGAAAGAATGCAGACCGATTACTACACTGATAGCTTCCTTTGTAATTTTTAACATAATAGTTAGCCACATAAATTCATCATGTACTCGGCTCAAAACATATTGAACCCATTTCGACTCCAAAAACATGGGAAATTTAACCGAGTGAATTTCTTCATTTCCAGGATTTTATGCTCTGGCTTTACACAAAAATCTTCACCAATGATATGATGATTGTGCAAATTCATAAGTTGAGAATTCCGTAGCTCTTCAATATTTGCATGAATGTAAACCCTAATATCCTCTATATGTAACACTCCGTATGAAACAGATGAAAATGATCCTAGAGGATCAGTCTCAAGGGATTTGTAAGGATGCCATTTAAACTTAGTTCAAGGTTGATCCTTAACTTCAAATAGCAGAGGAGTATTCATTTTCCCAAATCATAATTTTGCAATGTTTTCTGAAAAATACCCTTTTTGCCAAATTGCAATTTGAATATTGAAAACACTTCCAACACTTGAATCTTGCCTCAAATCACCAATATTCACCTATGAGCTCTCCAAAATTCTTCTCTTTCAAATGCAAGGTAAAAATTGAAGTGTGGAAATGACCTTTTATCATTTACACACCTAACTCTTGTATCACAAAAAATGCTTTAACCCTAATTCATCTGGTTACTATGTATCATTACACCGAGATAGATAAAACATTTGTGGACCTCCAATTCAAAAAACCATTTCCTTCAACGAGTTCAACATAAATTGTTGATCATTTATGCATCTCCTGAACACATCCACATTAGGTATCACCTGCGTATCAGGGGTTTTTATGATTTTCTTTTACAACTCCCCCTAGGCTTAAATGCCTGAAACTAATTCCTGAAGGAATTACCAGAAGCGGGTTCTGGTGTTGTTTCACTTTCTTTAGTAGAGGGTTATTTCTTTACCCATTTCTTCTACATTTATTGCCTAACCACATCTGCAGTGATTTTCCCTTTTCCTTTGATGTCTTTCTGCATATTCCTCTTTTCATTTACCAGACCTTTTATGTTCCAACAATGAGTTGCAATGTGACTAGTTTTGTTGCAGTTGTAGTATAGAACATTTCTCTTACCAGACCAGTTGTTCCACTAATTTCCACTTGATCTGCATTGGTTAGCAGTATGGACAAGTCTATTGCTTGTATAGCATCTGATGTTTCTGTGAAATTGATTCATCATAATTTTGCATTCATTTGACTTATGACCAATCTTATGACATTTAAAACACTGACCTGAGAATGATGGACCACTTTGATTCATTCTACTTTGGAATTGAGCAGCCATGTGTCCAAATTTATTACATTTGAAACAATATCCATTAAATCTTTGAGCATTAGGTTTCCTTACCGAATACCTTTCAGATTTGTTCCCTTGGTTTCCTTGTCTAAATCTTCTTTTCTCAGATCTGGAACTTTCTCCTTCTTCATATCCAAGAACTCACTTGTCACCATGAGTCCTCTGACTTCCAATTAGTTCATCAAGCATGAGAGAACTAGCTTTTAACTTCTCTTTATATTCATTAGCAACAACAAGTTCATTCCTGAGTGCTTCTTCACTATTTTTAGACTATTCCAGTTCATTGTCCAATCGGTTGCATAATTCAGATTTTTCTTTCAGGGACTGTGTCAGGTTCTCTTCATTTTTCTTTCTTTCTTCATTCTCCTTGGTCATCTTCATCATGATAAATTCCATCTCATGTTTTAGAACTATATTCTCTTTGGTAAGATTTTCATATTCTTCTATCTTTTATTTCAGGGCATGTTTAAGTTCTTCTTCTTCAATGCTCTTACTATCACTCTGCTTGATCTGATCACATATTTCCTTTCTCTTCTCTCTAGACTTGTTGATTGTGTCTTTGAGAGATTCAATGAATTTCTCAACATCTGATAGGTTTTCTTCTAATTTATGAACTTCAGCCTTTGACTGATCAAGATCATCCAGGGCCACCAAAATTTGTTGTTGAAGACTGCTTGAATCCATTAAAACACCTTTCAAGATCTCCCCAAGTGGTTAAACTTCTTCTAGAGGAACTATCTCTGATACCAATTGTTGGAAACAAGCTACACTAAGAGGGGGGGTGAATCAGTGTTGTGCAAAAATTAACTTCATTACCTTTTTCCTCAAAGAATTATAATCATTCAACCATAGTGCATAAACAAGAAAATAAACACAATACCATAACACCAAGATTTTTACGTGGAAACCCTGTTAGGGGAAAAACCATGGTGGATGGACAATCCACAAGCATGATCTGAGTATACTAAAAAATGAAGATTACAAAATGGGAATGCACTTGCATTCATGTGCACTGCCTAGAGCTCAATGCTCAAAGGTTAGGGTCACTACCTTACAAAGAAAATCAGATTAAATCCATCTAAATGTTTGAACTGAGAAAATGAGAATCTGCAAGTTCCTAATTATAGTTCCGATTAGGCTCAATAATAGATATTTTTTCCAATAAACTGATTCTACCCTTCTACTTTGTTCTGCTAATACACATAGCACAGATCTTCTATGCGTAAGTGAAACTGTGCATCATCTATCTTATGCTCTACTCTTATTTTCTATTCACATCGATACATACATCACTGACATATCAAAATAATATGGATGATCATATATATATCCACAACATAGGATTTAATTACACTTTGTCATCTTCAATAGAACACAAGAAAATTACAACTGTCGGCCTCAAATTATGAAAAATATGCAATGCGTACCCTTAATGGTCGGCCACGACTTGGCTAAGACCCAAACAAAGACGTATAAACATAGAAATATTTAACTAATTGGTTCTCATACATCTATGACTTAATACATTCAAGAGGGCGGCCACAATACAAGAAAATACTGAGAACAAGTCAATGAAATCTTCTAACTTTGACACAAATTGATATGAGCCATTGCGCTTCTATAGAAATAAAGATAATATGCCAACAAACATTCCCTAGGATGCACAATACAAAATAATAACCTAAAATCGTCATGCAGATCGATGAGCATTCTGAATACTCTGTTCTTCCTTAACAAACTTCAATCTTCCTTCCAGTATGATGAATTGATAGTGTGTGTAACTGATCATCGATTAGGGTTGCCATCAATGACAACACCAAGTGATACACATAGTGTGTCTTGCCAACACTATTGAAGTCATAACATGAAATGAAAGAAGCCATTATTGACTGTTGGTGCAATGCATTTTGAAGGAGACAATGTTTACACATGGAACATAATTATGGAAGTGTCATGTTCTATAGATGCATCATGTTGTCTTAATGCAAGCATTGTGGGTAATGAACGAACATAAAATGAAGGCATCATCATTAGAACTACATTTTGGAAATAGAGAAGACAAATTCTATAATGGAGCTATATTGTTTTTTCTGAAAAAAAATGATGCAAAGAATTGAAACAAGCTACATATGCATACATGGAGGAAATTAAACCATTTTTTTCAGAACAATGGTAAAATTCTATGACAGAGCTAGGGTTTCAAAAGGAAAGTGAACAATGATTTTTTTTAATTCAAAAATGTGAAACCCAAAAAGAATGAGGCCTCAACCTTGTTTGGAGAAGCCTTTGTTTTGGTTTTCACTCATAAAATAGAAGAACAAGGTTATATTTTGCATATTCAAAAAAATAGAGGGTAAAACTAAGATGCATCAATTGTTCAAAACCTAGTTGATCTCTCATGGCCGCGGCCTAAGAGAAACTTTTCTTCACAAATGATGATACCCACTTGGGTTTTTTCTTTGAAATAAAAATGCAGAAGTAAATAGTAGGGTTTTGAGATTTATTCCATGAGAAAAAACCCATAAAATAAGGAGAACACATGAATGGTCATGGCCATTAGGGGTTTGAAAACCCAAAAAATGGTGAAACAAAGTTCTTTTCTTAACAAAGAGTTTACTATTGTTTTGAAGCAAACTGAATCAAGCTTGAGTAGAGCTCCTTTAACATAAGCAAGGAGGAAAACAAAAATGAATTAAATACACTAGGGTTCTTATGGCCATGACCTTAGAACATTTTTTCCTTCACCAAGCATTGAACCCACTTGGGGTTTTTCTAGAAAATCAAAATACAGATGGAAATAGAAAAGATTCAAGCTCATGCGAGCTTCAAAGCATGCAAAAGTAAGAGTAATGCATAATGAGGCCATGCCATTAAGAGAACAAAACTGATGTGGAGGAATGTGGCCGCATATGCAAGCAAAATGGAGCATGTAAAAGATAAACACTATTAGCATAATGAGCTTGAATCAAGATTTTTCTCACATAAGATAACAGAGATTTGAATGGTGAGAGCTTACCTATCGTTGGTTGTAGAATGATGCATTTAAAATCATCTTTGAAATACTTAATTCAAGCTTTCCATGGTGGCTCAAAGTGGAGAAGAAATTAACAAAGTAACAAGGCACAAAAAATGAGTTGGAAAGCTACAGAAACCATGGCCTAGAGGCCCTAAATCCTTCAAAAAATGGAGTTGAAGTGTCCCAGAATTAAGAAGAAACAACTTACCATTAAGTTCCTGAAGGAAATCGACACTGAACCATTTTAGTGCATAAAATGTTCGATTTTCAAGCTCGAACCCTAGTTCCCATGGTAGTCGAATGTAGAGCTCATTTTTTCCAAGTTGGCCAAGTGAAAATGATGCGAAGAATTAGGGATTAGGTTTAGTTTTGATGTTATGATTTCCAAATGCCCTAATTCGAACATAGGATTTTTATCACATTCAATTTAAAATCTAAATGCCTTTGAAATAATGTGTCGACCTTAGCATATATGTCAAGCTTAGGCTTCTAATGCCTTTGGTTTACCTTGTGCCTTTATTAAAAAATCAAGACAATAACCTTAGGTTTTTTTAATTTTTCCTAAGTCTTAATGCCCTAGGTTTCCCTTTGACCTTTGGTTAGGCATATATGATAGGTGCCTTAAAGTTTTTATGATTTTTAATAGAAAAATCAAATATAATAGGAGCCTTTTAATCTTCATTATAGAAATCAAATGTCAAGGCTTTGGGGAGAAACATTTTATTGTTTCAAAAAATAAATCATATAAGACCTCATGCCTCAATTCCTTTATGATTTTTATAGAAAATCAAGCTATGCATAATACTTGGCAAAAATAAAAAAATAAAATCATATATTTTGCCTTGTAAAAAATCAAATCAAGATGAGATTGAGCCTATTTTTGTGAAAATCAGAACTGCAAGATATTGTAAATTAGTGTTAAGATAATATTTCTATAAATTATCTTTATATCTCTTATTTCTAAATGCAGTTTTGATAAAAAGAAGTGCTAATAAATCTTTCTATTTCTAAGTTAAGTTCTTGGGCGAAATTGGAAAAGATGAACAAACTGAACCTTCTATTTTCAGTTCTAAGGTAGTTTGAACCTGATTTTGTGGAGCTTTTGGATCAACCTTTTGGAGATAGAAATTTTCTATCTTTTTGATGCAGTATGGAGTAGTTTGAGGGACTATTTTTTTGGATTTTCTATGGAACTCGAAAATGGATCAAAATTGCTTTTTCAGAGATGCAGTTGAGCTGATTTTTCCTATTTTTTCTATCGAAGACACTTGGAAGATATAAGTTTGGAGAAAATTTTAATTTTCTCAGTTCATATTACCATTTCTTGGTCTCACCCATTCAGAGAGTTTGTAAAAATTTGATGTACTCAGATTTGGAGTTTGCGACTCCTTCATATTTTTTAATAAAAAATAGCAAAGCTTTCCTTTCCATTTTCTTGTCTCAAATTTTTAGTGATGATGTGATGTTTATTTTGATTCAAATTTGCAGAGTCCTTTTTATGTCTTATTATTGCAAACTTGTGTGCAAGGAATTCATATAGGTTAGGTTGTATCCTATGATCAATCTTATGATCCTTTACAAAACATTGTTGAGTTATATGTCGTGGTGGAATTGTGAAGGTTGAGGTTTTTGAGAGGTTATTGTGAGAGAAGTTATCAAAATCTTTTAAATTTCTGGTGAATCATCCTTAGGTTTTATGATTTCATTTCCTATTTTCCTCCTAACCTTTTCCTTTGAAATTACTTTAGATTAGGTGGTTTTCTAGAGGGAACCAACCCACTCTAGAGATTCACTCTCATTTGTAGATTACCCACAAATCTGAGAGAATTTCCAAGTTGCAACATGATAGGCAAGTCTAACTTGGCTAAGGGTGCAATCCTGATTGCCAATAATATCTTTTGGAACTCATTAATGAAAGGATATTTGGGATCCATAGGATTTTATGTTTGTATGTCAGTTGTGAATGGATATACAATGTCTGCTACACCTCCAATAACTAAACATGAAAAGAAGGAATATGAAGATAATGCTACAACAAGAGATATAATCCTTCATGGATTCTCAAGTTCTATGTTGGTCAAAGTCATACATTATCAAACAACACATGAAGTGTGGAATAAATTGAAAAGGATGTATGGAGATGATTTGAGTTTAGCACAAGCCAAGATTCAAACATATGGAAGAGTTTCTAAAACTGTGGAGCTGAATGAGGATAAGAAGACCACAAATACATCCATAAGAGAATGTGCAACTAGAGGTGATGAGGAAGAAGCATCTACTTTTGGATATGATAAGTGTGATGAAGTGGAAGATGATTACATTAGGAAATTGAGAAGAGGCTCTGGAAAATACAGAGGTAAGCTACCCACTAAATTTTTTCAGTCTTGTAGAATAAGCCTTATAGCTACTAAATGCTTTCATAGTAAAAAGGATAATCCTAAGAAAAAAGAGGATAATAAGAAGAGTGAGAAGAAGGATCTGCACGCAACTGAGGAAAATGGGTCATCCGATGTTAGTGGTAGATCAAAATGATGAACATGGAAGTTTCTATGGGGTTGACCCATTTCCAACAACCTCTGATAAAGAGATTAAGAGGTCTGATAAAGATGAAGGAGCTGAAACCTCTGGTAAAGAAGAAGAATAAGTGGAACTTGAGGGAAAACTCATTTGTGCTCTAAATGAGATTAAAATTTTGAAGAAGGAGAATGAAGAAAAAAGGTTGCATGCAAAAAAATAGATAGATAGACTGACTAAAAGCCTTGAAGAATCTGATCAAATGATAGTCATTTTGAAGACACAAGTAGAAGAAGAAAAAAGAGAAAAAGATGTAGCTCAAATTGAACTACAATCTAAATCAAATGAGTGAATGAAGCTAGAAGCAAAGATAGTTACTCTAAGAAGATATTTTGAAAAATCCAAGGAGCATATTGATAAAGGTTTGAAGTTGAAAGGTGGCTCCGAAATATTAGATAAATTGGTAAAATCACAAAATCCATCAAAACCAAAAGAAAAGGTTGGCCTTGGAT